>JAODAL010065588.1:0-18166 GCA_025379985.1 Phyllomedusa bahiana
CCCTTTGGCCCTCCCTTTTCCCCTTTTTTCTCCCTCAGATCCTTTCACTCCTCGGTCGCCCTGAAAGAAAGCAAACATTAAAGCATTAGAAAGATGATTGAAGATAAAGGTAGAAGAGCAAGTACCTGAAGAGGAAAAGATAAGAAAAGGGGAGAAGGGACAATAATCTGAAGGTTAAGAAGAAGAAAGTAGTTTTATGAAGGAGAAAGAAGAAGAATGAAAAGGAGAGGAAATGAAAAAATGGAAGAGGACATAAACAAATAGTCGTTTGATGTTATGTGTATTCTTTTGACCTACCAGCTCTCCTTTATTGCCTTTTGGTCCTGGGGGTCCTTCAATTGTCAGTGTTTCTCCCTAGAAAGGGTAAGAGAATGACATATGGAAACTGTTCGAAAGGGTAAGACCACACTATACAACATGTTTATGTGGATGGACACTAACCTTGTCTCCCTTAAGTCCTATTGGACCTGAATCACCCTGAAAAACAACAGAATACAATAATATTAAACTAGTGACCACTGCTAGAATATGATGTCTGCATAATGTGTACAAATGCATCTCAGTATTTAAAAGGGTTGTCCATTTGGTACAATCCCTTCTTGTTAGAAGGGTCACCAGACAGAGGATGATCTCATAGCCATAAACTATAGAGAAACTTGGCAACAACTGTTCAGTTCTGCAGTGCCACCACAGGGAAAATTAAGAATTACACAATTCAAGGGCATATGTGTTGCACGTTATATATCGCTACAGGATATTTTCTTCACTTTTACCTTGTCCCCCCGTTCTCCTCGATTTCCTGGAAGACCCTTAGAAATTAAAAAAAAATTAAATCAAACTCTACAGGAAGTCATTGGAAACATATATCCTTACAAAATCAGCAACTACGTACAGGAGGTCCCCGGTCTCCTTCTAATCCTGGACGGCCATCCTCTCCCTGTTAAATTTTTTAGTATTTTTATCATAGCATGAAGGTTTAGAAAGGGGGGGGGGTTTTCCTTTGTTTTCACTTTACACTTTTAATAATAATCATTTAGCTAGAATATTTAGTTCAGGGCACAAGTTCATAGACAGCATGCCCTGAAATTGGAAAATGTACGAAGACGAGCACAAACTGATAAAGGGATGAAGATCTTTTGTATGAAGAAAAGTTAAAAATACACCTACTTTTCTAAGAAACGTAGACAATTAATTTAAGTTAAAAAAAAGTTCCCGGGCACCTTTAAAAAGCAGCTGACCATGGAGAAAGAAACTTAAATAGTGGGGATACTGAATATGGGATGAAATAGCCTAAGGGGTTTTAAAGGGGGTTTTTCACTATATTGATTCATCTTACCTCAGTCCTGTTTTCTTGGTTTCACTTTAAATTCAGGGGCATGTTCACTGGCTTCCACTGTGCTGCAGTAGAAGCCAGGGCTGTAGCTACCAGTGCTGGCAGCCTATCAGGATAGATCAAACAGGTCTGTAGCTATAGCAACCTGAGGAGCTGATACAGCCCAAACTAGAGGGGATATCTCAGAATAGGTAGGACACTGTTAATGGACATATATTGCAAAGTGACCTGTTTTTGCAAGATCTTTAACATAAAAAGCAATCCTTGTAGTGAGAGAACCCCTTTAACATGCAGCAATATTGTTTATTTAAAAAGGATTAGAAAATAAAAGCATAGGGGGAAGACTTTGCATTTATATTATATTCTGTCTAAAGACAACATTATGCGAAGATATATGTGAGGGGAATGGAGATGTGGCGTCTCTATGGGTAAAAATTCACAAAGGGAAAAAACCCTAATAAAACAGTGATAGGGGTCACCTTTAAGCCACCAAAAATAACAGAATCCACAGAAAATCTAGTATAAAGGCAAATGGATGAGTCAGCAAACCCTAGTGAGGTAATTATCATGACTTGACTACAACCATGAGGATATAAAGTGGAGAAATGAAACCTGAAGATCTGTTAAGAAAAAACAAAACATCAAAGATAATTACCTTTCACAACTAGTGCAGGACTAAGTCAGAAAGAAAAACTTTTTGGACTCAAAGGGATATTCCTACCTTGCACTTTGATGGCATAACGACAGGATATGCTATGAAAGTGTGAAAGGTGTGGGTCCCACCTCTGGGACAAGCAACTATCTTGCGAATGGGCCCCCAACAGTCTCGACTCAGAACAGAGAGCCAGTCGTACTTGCGCACTACTCTTCATTCTGTTCTATGAGAGTTCTATGAGTACAGCTGAAATCATGGCTCGCCTACTGGCTCTCCATTCTGAAACATGTGGGGCCCTGTTCCTGAGATAAGTACACTTATCACATTTTGATGACATATCCTATCGAACTGCCAACAAAGTGCATGGTGGGAACGTCCTTTAATATTAACCAAAAGATGTAATAAAAATAACAAAAGTTGGGGAGCTAATAACCATAATATAATAAACGTCCACTTTGTCTTTTAATAGAATGTTTTGTTGAAGAGTCACAAAAACAATATACTACAGTAAAGACAAATACAATCAGCTCAGAGGTGCCCCTACTCTCACTGATTGGGAACAGCTCTAAAAAATAAGAATACAGACACTAGAAGGGATATTTATAAAAGCATCTTCAGTTTTCATTGTTAAAGGTAGATACAAATAAAAGGATTACACACAGGAGGTAACCAATGTGTATAAATTAAAGTGTGAAGTGGTAATAAATAACCAAAAGAAAGCTTAAATTACTAAAGTCATAAGGTGGTAAAGAAATACTAAAAAGAAGAAAGTAAATTATGGAAAAAACAAATCATGGCAGCAAAGTTGGACATAGAGATGCTCATTGCCAAATAAAACTAACATTAACACAGAAATGTTATTTAATAATATTAAAGAAACTAAAAGGCTTGGCTTTTTAAATAATTAATTAGAAGGAATTGTTGAGGGTGATGAGGAAAAGTAAATTTACTAAACATTTTTTCTCTGTATACAAAGAAAAAAATAAAATATCAGGTGAAATGCAGAGGGATTAAGTAAACTCTTCATTATGTGTTCTATGTCTAACCCAGGAAGAAGTGCAGCGCCACTTTAAAAAGATTAAAATTGACAAATCATAGGTTGCAGGGGATTGGTGTTAAGTAAATACAGTAATAGACCAATTGGGGTTGTCCTATCACTAAACATTTATCATCTATTACGGAATTGGTTGCAGCAGGAGGTCTGCAAAATATATGCTATTGAGGGGCCTGGTCTCGGTAGGGCAAGCCAGCAGTGTCAGTAATGCTAAGTTACTGACACCTGAGTAGACATTATTATGGCTGTGATACAGCTAATAATAATAATAATCTTTATTTCTATAGCGCCAACATATTCCGCAGCACTTTACGAATTCATGGGTAAACATACAGACATTACACATTAAAAGTACTTACAGATGAGACACAAGGTGTGAGGGCCCTGCTCGTGAGAGCTTACAATCTATTAGGGTGTATGGGTGAAACATACGGTGAGAAGTGCCAAGTTTACAATGGTCCGGCCATGTTTCATAAATAGGGGGGGGTTTACATGAAAAATGGATGAACCTGCCACCCTGACAGTACATCTAGATACAGATAAGTGCCTGTGAGTGCCCTAGTGCAGGGAGTGACAGAAATGTGTGTGACAGCAGTTAGGGATCTTGGTGGGCCAGACCGAGAAGATGTATTTTCAGGGCCCTCTTAAAACTGTGAGGGTTGTGAATGTGCCTGATCGCCCGCGGTAGCATGTTCCAGAGAATTGGTGCCGCACGTGTGAAATCTTGTAGGTGGGCATGGGAGGTTTGGATGATTGATGAGTGTAAGCTGATATCAGCAGCAGAGTGGAGAGAGCGGGGCGGGTGGTAGACAGAGACGAGGGAGGTGATGTAGAGAGGTGCAGCGTTGTGGAGGGCTTTATGGGTGAGAGTGCTGAGTTTATACTGTATCCTGTACTGGATGGGCAACCAGTACAGTGACTGACACAGGGTAGAGGCGTCAGTATAGCGGCTGGAGAGAAAGATGAGCCTGGCTGCTGCATTCAGGACAGATTGGAGAAGGGAGAGTTTGCAGAGAGGGGGGAGACCGATAAGCAAGGAGTTGCAGTAGTCAATACGAGAAAGAATAAGAGCAGTAATGAGAGTTTGAGTTGTTTCCACAGTAAGAAACGGACGGATTATGGAGATATTCTTGAGGTGCAGGTGACAGGAGCGGGCAAGGGAGTGGATCTATGGAGTGAAGGTCAGATCAGAATCTAATATAACCTCAAGGCAGCGGGCCTGCTGCCTAGGAGAAATGGTGGTACCACATACACAAACAGAAATCGCCCGGGGTGTTGGTTAGTAGATGGCGGAAAGACAAGAAGTTCAGTCTAAGTACAGTGGGGGCTTCCTTGGAATGGCTGCCGTGTTGGGTGGGAGGCCGTTCCCACATTCCAGGACAGGTTTCTGGCAGGTCTATGGAAGCTTATTAAAGACTGGGTAATTCAGACACAAAGCATATGTGGTTGGCTACCAGAAGTTAGAGTCACAGATAGAGCTAAAGTGAAGGCTCATCCCCAGGCTTATGGGAAGCAAGGAATAGCCAGTGTAGGTGACTGGCCAAAGCGTATATTGGTGGGGCTGGACAATAGGTCGAGATCATGGTAGAGAGGGACTCAACGTGTGTAGCTTGTGGCCAGACAGCTGTGGTTTTGTTTGCATTTTTTTGTGCCTTGTACACTGACCTGTGCCTGAATAAAGCCGACTGATGCCAGTTTTGAAACTACTGTCTGTTTCAGCGTGACGTATATTGGATGCCATAACCATTCTACCAAAGGACTTTGATCCCAGAAGTGAGCTGACTGACCCAAGATGGTGGCCGAATAGCGAGCAAACACCACAATAGAAAGGAATTCTTTATGGTAAGAGCAGTGAGACTATGAACTCTCTGTCATTGGACGTTATAGTGCATTTCCTAAAGTTTACTAGGTTACTGGTGAGGCTGTTTATCCATTTTTCTATTTTTCTATACAAATTTTACACCCCTATTTTGTTATAAACAGTATATTACACTTCCGTAAATGAAGACATCAACAGGTTGTGAACATCAGAGTGCATTTCACAGAAGTCATACCCTTGGACCTGGATCTCCTCTCTCTCCTCTAGGGCCCAATTGACCAAGCCTCCCACCCCCCCGAAAAGATGAGAAAAGACAAATCAACATTAACATCTAAAGTGATGAAAATTTGCTCACAAAGGAACAGTGCTGAATAAATTTGAAGGAATGCTCCAGGTGGACCTACATCATGCCTCGTATATGCCTCATGTATGGGGCGGTGCACGACACAGGGATTCTCTAATCGCCAATATTTGGTTTCTTATACCATGCTCTCCCCTTGCACTAGTCGTTACACAGTGTTTAATTTTTGCCTAAAATGTTTCTTAAAGAAAAACTACTGCACTTTTTTTTCACCTTTCGCAAACAGAGGTGTCAGCAGGGGCGTTGCTAGGGGCCTAAAACTCCGGGGCTCGGGCCCTTTGTGTTTTTTTTTTGGGGGAGGGGTGGGTTCCACACATTTTTCGCGCCTCATTGAAACGCGGATGTTTTCATATAGAGATCATACTCTCCCCAAGATTTATTTATAACACGAGGGCTGTACTAGAACAAGGGGGCATCCTTTACTCTTGAGGAACAAAGTTTTCTACATAAACATAAGAAAGGGAATTCTTTACTGTAAGAGCAGTGAGACTATGAGAATTCTCTGTCAGAGGGACTTCCTTCATGGTGAATTCAATAACAGAGTTCAAAAAGGGTTTGGATGCATTTCTGGAGCGTATTAATATAACAAGTTATGCGTCTATGATTCAGTAGAGGGGTCATTGATCCAGGGATTTTCTGATTGCCAGATTGGAGCTCATAGGAAGGAATTTTTTTCCCTAAAATGATGACAATTGGCTTCTAACCTCATTTGGGTTTTTGCCTTCCTCTTGATCAACACCTTAGCACAACAGGCTGAACTAGATGGACGACTTGTCTTTTTTTTAATGCCTACAAACTATGAAACTATGAAACTATGAATAAAAGGTGGTTTTGCACCTAGAAATACAACAGCAGTTTACTAGATAATGTCTTCTGTAATCCTAATGTAAGTACAATGTGGTTTTTGAACAAAAACGGGAAGCACAAAATAAAAGGCAAGGTACTATTTCACCTCATGATCAGGTGTGATGGCCAAAAACTGTAAAAAAAAGCCAATTCAATGTAGGTTCAAAGCAGAGTCTGGCTGCACAATAACACACTCCTTTCAAAAGCCGCTGTCTGTGTTTCCGCCCCTCGCACCCCTCCCCCAACCCCCACCCCCGCGGCTGTACACGCTAGATGCTTATTTAAAAGTCACAGCCAAACTAACTAAGAAACTGAAATTCTCTCTTAATCTACCAAATATTCTAATGTTCACAGTTAAAAGCATACAGGGGCGTTGCTAGGTCCCTAAAAACATCGGGCTCTGGCTACTTTGTGGTTTTCCTGGTAGTCTGGGTTCACACACATTCTTTCGCGGCCTCATTGTAAACTGCGAATGTTTTTTTACAGAGAAAAACCTTCTGTTCCTGTCACTAATTTCTGCACATCCCACACAGATCCCATCCGATCTCCTCAGCATCACTGTACAAGTAAAAATCACCAATGAAAAATTTACTTTTTCTGAACTCTCAATTCATATGACAATACCCCTAAACAGTCACCAAAACATCCACCTACACATGGAGCAAATCTACAGACAAGTGATTGTTACTAAAAACCCTCCTACAAAACCAAGACCCCAAACTATTTACTCACTTCAAGGATCAAATAAATCCTGCCAGACCCTGACACGAAACGCGACCCCCACATGGACTATCACTGGAACACCAGGCTTCTGATTACATAAACCACCGCCATACAGTTACCATATAGTTGTAGATACTAGTTGTATGTAGACGCTCTGCAGAAATATAAGTGATTACACTGCAGTTTACATTTAGTGACTCACACGGAGACGTCTTTTTCTGATCAGCATCGTTCACTTTTCCTTCTCTTCTCCATCCCGGTTTTCACACCATCATGCTGTTTGCTCCCGGCCAAGACTCGTCCCTGAGATTTGGACACAAATCACTTAGAAACCTCAAAATTCCAGCAACTCCTTAATTATAGTATAGCATTCCCCCTCAGTTAGGTATATAGGGCACTGAACAAGTATAGGGGCCCACAGGCAGATATATGGGGCCACGGCAGATAAATAGGGCCAATAGGCAGATATATATGGGCCACAGGCAGTATATAGGGGCCACAGGCGAGGTAATTGGGGGGGGCCAAAGGCAGGTATATCGGGGGCACAGGCCTATATGGGGCAACGGGCAGGTATATAGGGGGACTGAGCAAGTAATAATGGGAGCTCACAGAGCAGTATATATGGGGGGCGCTGAGGCAGTATAAAGGCCACAAGAAGTTATATAGGAAAGGGGCACTGAGGCAGAATATAGGGTACTGAGGCAGTATATTTGTGTTACTGAGGCTGGTATATGGGGGCCACAGCAGGTATAAGGGACACAGGCAGTATATGGGGGCCAAGCAAGGTATTATAGGGACACAGGCAGTATATGGGGGCCACAGTCAGGTATAATAGGGGCAACAGGCAGCATATGGTGGCCACAGGCGAGCATATGTGGCCACAGGCAAGGCGATGGGTGCCACAGCAGCGTATGGTGGGCCACAGGCAGGGATAAGTGGGCCACAGGCAGCATATGTGGGGGGCCACAGGCAGGATTATGGGGCACATGCAGTGATATGGGAGCCACAGGCCAGGGATATGTGGGCCACAGGCAGAAGATATGGGGGGCCACATTGAAGAAATTGGCCACAGGCAGGGGATAATGGGGCCACAGGCCAGAATTATGGGGCCACAGGCAGAGCATTATAGGGGCACAGGCACATATGGGGCCACAGAGAAGGGAAATGTGGGGCCACAGGCAGCATATTGGGCCACAGAGGCAGGCATTATAGGGGCACAGGCATATATAGGGGTCCACAGGCAGTATAAGGGGGCCACAGGCAGGGACTATGGTGGCCACAGGCAGGAAATGGGGGCCACACGCAGGGATATGGGGGCCACAGGCAGCATATGGGGGGGCCACAGGCAGGCATTATAGGGCACAGCAGGGATATGGAGGCCACAGGTCAGTATAAGGGGCCACAGGCAGGGATATGGAGGCCACGGGCAGTATATGGCCACGTGCAGAAAAATGGGGGACCACAGTCAGGCATATAGGGGCACAAGGCAGTATATGGGGGGCCACAGGCAGGGATTTTGGGGTCCACAGGCAATATATGCTGGGGGCCACCCCCCCACAAGCAGGGATATGGGTCCACAGGCAGTAATGGGGCCACAGGCAGGGATATGGGGGCCACAGTGCAGGGATTTGGGGTCCACAAGCAGGTTATAGGGGCAAGGCATGGAATATGTGTGAAGTTTGGTTGTGGAAGGATGATGGATGATTTGATTATATGCATGTTGTTTGAAGATTGTGGATGGCTGATGTGTTATGTATGGTAAGGGAATGTGATGGTGTGAATGATGTATATGATATAATTATGGATGTCTGAATATGTATGGATTTATGGAAATGGTGGGGGGGGGTGGTGGGGGGGGGGGGATGGGGATGAGGGGGGGATGGGGGGGTGGGGGGGGGATGGGGGATGGGGGATGGGGGGGTGTGGGTAGTATGGTGATGTGGAGGGGTTGGGGGGGGATGGGGGCGGGGTGGGGGGGATGTGTGGGGGGGGTGGGGGGGGGGGGGGGTTGGGGTGGGGGATGGATGGGATTGGGGGTGGGATGGGGGGGGGGGGGGTGGGGGGGGGGGGTGGGGTTGTGTGGTGTGGGGGGGTGTGGGCGGACTGGAAGGGGGGGGGTGTGGGGTGAGTGGGGGTGTGGGGGGGATGTGGGGGGGGGTGGGGATTGGGGGGTTGGGTGTGTGGTGATGGGGGTGGTGGGTGGGGTGGTGGTGGATGGGGGTGGGGCTGGGGTGATGGGGGGGGGGGGAGTTGGTGTGGGTGTTGGGTGATGGTGGTTGTGTTGCCTTGGTTGGCATTGTGGGCAGTTATGTGGTCATTGTCTGGAGTTGGGGTTGTTTTGTGTAGGGGAAATTTTTGTATGGTTGTTGGTGTTTGGTTTGGGTGACATTTGTTTGGAGGTGCGGGTGGTTTGTTTTGGGTCAGGTGTTTATGGGGGGTAGGATTGAGTAAGGGGATGGTTGTGGTGTGTTGTTGTGGGTTCCATTTGTGTTTTGACTTTTTCAGGTGGTTAGGTTTTTTCAGTTTTTGGTTGTACTATTGTTTGGTGGTGTGTTTTTTGTTGTGGTCATTGTTTTATGTGTTTTTGTATTTTTTTGTTCATGTTGTCATTTTTTTTTTTGGTTTTATTTTGTTAGTGTTTTTTTGGTTTTTTGTTTTATCTTTTTCATTTTTTGGGTTGTTTATTGTTCCTTTGTGGTTTTGTTGTGTCATTTTTTCTTTTGTGTTGCAGTTTATGTTTTTGTTTGGTTTTTTTGTACCATTTTGTTGGGTTATGGTGGGGCTTGTGACATTGTGGGTTGTAAGTTTTCATTGGGATTGTTTAACTTTGTTGTTTGGTGTGCCAGGTTGCATGTGGTAATTTTAATGTTGGTTTCAGTTTTTGTTTGTTTTTGGTTTTTGTTTTTTTGTTTTGTTTTTTGTTTTGAGCACATGTGGTTGTGTTGTTCTATGTGGTGGCCACAAGGACAGGGAGATATGGTGGCCACAGGCATGCAATATAGTTGCAGCAGGCATTAAAGTATATAGGGGCAACTGAGGCAGGTAAACGGCAATAAAAAATAACAACAATAATACCACCATAACTCCCCCCGAAGCGTCGAGCTGCCGTCCTCTTCAGAAGCCGCGCATCTTCTCCGGCAGCCACCCTCTGGGCGCACAGGGCCTAATTACGCGCTGTGCGCCGCAAGGAGAGGCATCATCGCGATGACAGATCACATCATCGCGACGCTGCCGTCTGAGGCCAACCAAGCGTGGGCGCGCGGCGGGACCTCATCGCTGTGATGAACCCGGCGGGCCCGCTGTGTCGGACCTGCGTGACCTACACTGATCTGCGGAGGCTAGGGAGCGCGACGCTCTCCTGCCCCCGCAGAAGCCCGCACTGCAAGTGCGTTCCAGCGGACGCGACCTGCAGCTGAAGGCCAGTCTGCTGCTCCAGGCCCATGGCAGAGGCCTGGAGGCCCGGGAGACTCGGGCACAGGGTGTTTTATTCGGGGCCCGAGCCCCGAATAAAACAGCCTAGCGACGCCCCTGAAAGCATAGTTATCTGTGTGAACAAAGAGAACTGTGTCTCTGAGCTGAGCTGTATTGAGGAGAAAGCTAACACACGTTCTGCTCTTATGAGACACAGAGACACACTGATACTGAACCGGAAATGCTGTTCTATGTAAAACGAGTCATGTGATTATTCCAGCCAATGACAACCTTAACACATCACAGTCAGACTTCGCACGACCCAGCTCACCCTGCTCCTATGCTCTAATCTGATATTGCTGGCCGCCAAAATGACAGGAAGCCGCCGAAAATGGCGCCGATAGTTAATAATTATGGGGCTGCAGATTCTCACCTAAATTATCGCGTGATCGGAAATTTCCGATCACCCTAAAAACCATGCCGATTTCAACTTTGTCGCTCATCCCTACTAAAGATATCTGAGAGGATTAATTCCCTTTTTTTCCACCAAATATGCATATCATTAACCAGATTATGGTTAATTAGCAATACACAGAAGAATCATGTTCTGCATAGAAGGGTCACTGATGACACATCCCAGGTGCCCTATAGATGAGGGTACCTTATTATTATTAATGAGCCCTCCATGGAGAGATGTTTTATACTTCTCTACCCACATAAACATATAAATATGTAAAAGGCAATGGAAAATTCCTTTTAATGTATCAGGACATTCGCATATGAACAATTTAAGGGTAAGAGGATTTAGAGAGAACTCCCAACAACTTTAGGTGAACCTGAATGCAATGTCTGGACTGTGAGGATTGTAAACTTGTAGCTTTCATAGAGGTATGTTGATCATATGACTTCATGTTTTGTCACAGTTTGCTATACTTCCACCACGCAGAACATATTGATAAGCATAACAAGACAGATACAAACCTAATGTGAGCTGGATATATCAGGAGAGCGCCCAGTCATGGTGAGCTTGCAGTCTATACGGAGTAAGGGGCATGGCTACAAGAGAAGATACTGGGCAAGTTATAAGCTTGTGTGAAGAGATACGTTTTTAGACTGTAATAAATGTCCTGGATATTGAAATTTGCGAAAGTAGGAGAAAATAGTAAATTCTAGGTATAGAAGTTGCTTGCGGAGTGGGAGAAAGGTGTCCATGACACTTCGGTGTGAATTTCAGCCAACAGTACTGTATACAATGTCATGTGGCCAAAAATATCTGCACCCTCCCATGTCTAATTCTGTCAGATATAAACTTAGTTCTTCTCTGAAAATGATTGCAATCTACAAATTCTTTGGTATTAATAATTGTCATCCTTTATTTTTGTTTGCAATGAAAAAAACACAAAACAGAATGAGACAAAAATCAAATCATGATATTTTCACCCCAAACATAAAAATGGGGTGGACAAAAAGTATTGCAACCCTCAGGCCTAATACTTTGTAGCATACAACCTATTAGGGGGCCAAAATAACCTGCGAACAACCACATTCCCGTAACCCCCAAAAAACACAAAAATCCCCAATGAGTTTTCTTACAAATGCTCGCTGTAATTTTAGACCATTCTTCATTGGCAAACTGCTGCATGTCCCTGAGATTGTTGAAGGGCGCCTCTCCAAACTGCCATTGTGAGTCCGCTCCACAGGGTTGTTCTATGGATTCAGGTCCTTGACTCATTGCGGCCAACTATTAGAAGTCTCCAGTGCATTCTCTCAAAACCATTTTTCTAGTGCTTTTTGAAGTGAGAGTTTTTGGGTCATTGTCCTGCTGGAAGAACCCACTGACCTCTAGGGAGACCCAGCTTTCCCTCCCACTGGGCCCTACTTTGGGCTGCAAAATTTATGTTGGTAGGCTTCAGACTTCATAATGCCCTCACACGGTCAAGCATCAGTGCCAGAGGCAGCAAAGCAACCCAAAACATCATGGAAACGCTCCTCCATGATTGACTGTAGGGACCTTTTCTTTTATTTGAATGCCTCTTTTTTTTTTTTTTCCCCTTAAACTCTATGTTGATGCCTTTCCCAAAAAAGCTCTACTTTTTTCTCATCTAGCCAGAGGAACATTCTCAAATTGTTTTAGGTAAGTTGGGCAAAACTCCAGACTGGCTTTTTCATGTCTTCATGGTTAAGAAGTGGGGGTCTTCCTGGGTATCCTACAATACAGTCCCTTTTCATATTTCAACGCCGATGATAGTAACGGGTTGACACTGTGTAACCTCCCTTCGGACCCTGCAGGCAGCTTGAACTTGTTTGGATGTAGTCGAGGTTCTTCATCCACCATCCGCACAATCATTGCGTTGAAAGTCTCTCGTAATTTTTCTTTTCCATCCACATCTAGGGAGGTCAGCCACATGCCATGGGCTTTACACATCTTTGAGTGACACTGCGCACGAGGTATGACACAGAACATTCATCAGGGTCTTTGGAGATGGACATTGTAGACCTTTGAAATTGCTCAGGGCTTCCTCACAATTTTGGATCTTCAAGTCCTCAGACATTCTTTGGTCCTTCTTTCCTTTTCTCCATGTTCAATGTGTACACAACAAGTGACACAGTGGACAGAGGTTGAGTCAACTTAATCCATGTCAACTGGCATGCAAGTGTGAATTTTTAGTTATTTGCCGAACACCTTTTAGCTTGGAACTAGAAGTGCCTCGCAAGCCAACATGCAACAGATGTTAAACACATGTACTAATCAGCACCCATTTAATTAGAACATCTGCTGCTGTGGCATGATGGCACTTTTAGTTTCACAACTACTAACTACTGTGGAAATACAAGTGTCAGTCGCAGATGTTATACACATGTACTAATTAGCACCCATAAAATTAGTACATGTGTGGTGTGGCATGCAGGCACTTGTAGGGTCCACAGCTATACTGCAGGGTCTGTCACCTCGGATACTATTATGAATCTCCTGTCTGCGGTAACGTCATTCGGCTCAGCTACATGCTGTACTCTGATTGGTTGCTGAGGTCCTGCCTTCCACCCTCTCATTGGTTGCGATCAGGTCTGCTTAGCTCTGATTGGCCGAGCGTCTGAACCTGATGTATAGCTGCCTTGCAGTCGCTGTTCTGTTGTGAGATTTCCCCTTGCCAGGGACTGTACTGATGAGGACATGCTACAGTCTCTGCATGGACCAGAGCTTCCACAAACGCAGCAACAAACTCTCTATAGAGGGGAGCATTGGTGAGTGCTGTCTCCGGTTATGTGATGCCTATGGTGCCATGACTTGCAATGTTTCAGTGTTATAGGGCGTGAAACATGTGTGATGTCAGGACACTGAGCTGTACCCATAAGTCCCCATTCGTAACTAGGGGACAATCGAACGTTGGAATGGGACTGCCTGTATAATGTATGTATTCTAACTTATGAAAGGTTGAAAATAGAATAATTATCAGCTATCCTATAAGACATATATACATATAAATATACATACAATCAGGGGGGCGTAACTAGAGAAGCCAGGGCCCCAAAGCAAACCTCTGGATGGGGCCCCCTATCCCCCCCCCTCTCTCCCCCCCCGCCCGCCCTCATGCCCTGACCACAGACCATGTACCAAGACATGTGTTAGATAATGTAGATAATACAAAGGGGCAAATAACCTTCCCCCTACATATCACCATCATACTGCTACCCAAACAAATCCACTATACCAAAACCAATAATTACCAATAACCCTACTACATATGGACTTGACAATACTAGCCGAGAACATGACCAAAAATACCACCGAAAATAGTGACTGAAATAATACCCCTAACCTATTACTGATCAGACACAAAGACCAATAGTACCTATACCATATAGTGACCATATAGTGGTATATACTAGTGAACAGCTAGGGACTCTCTGCATACTGTATATACCACCCAGAACAGTGACCGCATATAGGGGGTATAACACCAGTGGTACACAGGGCTCTGCAGCTGATATAACCAACATACAGTGACCATATAGTGGTAGACACCAGTGTACACAGGCTCTGTAGACATATAAGTGATTACAGTGTGGTTACATCTTGTGACTCACAGGTGATGTTTCTCTGATGAGTCATTGACTTTCCCCTTTGTTCTGCATCCGGTCCAGTCCGCCATCATGACGACGTCTCCTGGCCACTTGTCCCTGCAGATTTAGACACAAATATCTTAGAATCCTGACTTTTCCAGCACCTGCCCCCCTGGCTATATGGGGTCCATTTAGGCAGGCAGGGTTTAGGTAGCTATAGGGAGCCATACAGGTAGACAGGGGTTAGGTGGGCTATAGGGGCCATATAGATAGGGTTTAGGTAGCTAAAGGGGGTCTCATATAAGTAGATAGGCAGGCTTCGGAGGCTATCTAGTTAGGCCAGCTTTCGGGGGCTATAGGGGCTATATAGGCAGACAGGCTTCACGGTAGCTATAGGGCTATTCAGGCAGGCAAGCTGGGGGGGTCTAAAGGCAAGCTGGGGGTGGGTCTAAAGGCAAGCTGGGGGGGGGTCTACAGGCAGGCTTAGGGGGTCTACAGGCAGGCTTAGGGGGTATACAGGCAGGCTTAGGGGGTATACAGGAGGCTTAGGCGTATACAGCAGGCTTAGGGTATACAGGCAGGCTTAGGGGCTGTATAGGCAGGCTTAGGGGGTCTATAGGCAGGCTTAGGGGGTCTATAGGCAGGCTGGGGGGCATATAGGCAGGCTTAGGGGGCGTATAGGCAGGCTTAGGGGGTCTATAGGCAGGCTGGAGGGCGTATAGGCAGGCTTAGGGGTCTATAGGTAGGCTTAGGGGGTCTATAGGCAAGCTGGGGGGCGTATAGGCAGGCTTAGGGGGTCTATAGGTAGGCTTAGGGGGTCTATAGGCAGGCTTATGGGGTGTATAGGCAGGCTTAGGGGGTCTATAGGTAGGCTTATGTGGTCTATAGGAAGGCTTAGGGGGTCTATAGTCAGGCTTAGGGGGGTCTATAGGCAGGTTGGGGGGGCGTATAGGCAGGCTTATGGGGTCTATAGGCAGGCTTAGGGGGTCTATAGGTAGGCTTAGGGGGTCTATAGGCAGGCTTAGGGGGTCTATAGGTAGGCTTAGGGGGTTTATAGGCAGGCTTAGGGGGTCTATAGGCAGGCTGGGTGGCCTATAGGCAGGCTTGGGGTATACAGGCAGACAAAATAATAAACAGTTTACTTACCTTGGTCCACGCTCCCCCGATGCGGCGCTCGCTCCGCTCTGCTGCTCTCCCTCCAGCCTCTGCGCTCAGCGCGGTGATGTGACGTCACCACATGCGCCCACGTGATCACAGAGGGCCGGCAGGGGGACGTAGCAGAGCGGAGCGATCGGCACTCCGTTCTGCTACCTCCCTGTAGCGATGCCTCTGAACGCTCGGGCCGGAGGGCCCGGGCGTACAGAGGCAGCATGCGCCGGGCCCCCCAGCTCCCTGCCTGCCACAGTAAAGTGTTAAGTTCACTGCCGGCGGGCTCAGGAGCGGCATTACCGGGGTAGCGGATGCGGTAGCAGCTGCCCCGGGGTGCGGGCCCCCCTGAGCGCACGGGCCCCGGAGCAACCGCTACCCCTGCTACCCCGGTAGTTACGCCCCTGCATACAATGGTACCTTGGTATAAGTCATTAGTCCGTTTCAGATCCTTGAACTTTTCCCATAGGAAATTAAAGGAAAATAATTAATCTGGTCTTATAATAATAACTGTAGGATTATTATGTATCAACCACAATACTACTTGGGTTCTCCAAAGACAGCCTGGATGAAGCTGTAATAGCAGGGAGTATGAGCTGTAGCCGGCTGCAAGGTGACTGTTTCAGCAGAGCTAGATCAACATAACTCTGCATAGGGATGAAGATGACGGGTCTGCCAGAGGGTAAGTGAGAGAGGTCTCCCAGAGTCCCGGACCACCTCATACACACTGTCACATACTGGAAGGAGCCGTCTAGCCCGCAAGTCCTGCGACGCCGGAGTTGAGAGGATCGGGTGTAAAGATGCAGAGGAGACAGTGGCTATAGAGGTACGACACTTATGAGAGGTCAGATAGTGCTTGATAATAGAAGCCGCGTGGAGTGTGTGTGCGGCCAGAGCAGCGCTCACCTCCAGGACCAACAGGCTGCTAAATCTCGTTTAAGATAACCGGCTGAAAGTTGTGCCAAGCTCTTCTGTTACCCGTCTGCTGCCATGCAGGACCAGGCCACCTCCAGTCTTATTTCAAACAAATGTCTATCAAACAAAATTTCTCAGGTCCAGACAGCACTTATACCAAGTTGGACTTATACCAAGGTACCACATACTTGAAACTGCCTATAAAACATAACATTCATATTTTTATAAAGTGCCATCTGGCTGCATTACCTTCTGTCCTTCACATGAACTGTGCTACTCTGCAATGTCCTGGGGATCTCAGGTTTCTCAGTATAATCTTTTGAACGTATGTGATTACATTCATCCATCTTATTGTTGACATATTTTTACAGCATATTTGATTATAATTGTCTTCTAAATTTTAGCAGTTGATTTACCTTTTCTTTTATATTTTTCTTGGGTGTCTCCATCCCCATCAGGCACCTATCTGCTCCTATTCTCTTTCTATAGATTGTCCAGCTTTCACGTCACATACCTGAGGAGGTGTTTGCTAGGAAAAGTAAGTGAACCTTTTAACATTATCTGGATTTGTGCATTGGTTACCGGTAAAATGTGGCCTGAACATTATGTAAGTCACATTTAGAGACAAACACAATCTAACTTAACTAATAATATATTGTTCACACTTTTTAAGCAACACACTGCATAAACATTCACAGTGCAAGGAGTAAAAATAAACTGAACCCTGGAATCTAATAACCTGTGGATCCTCCTTGACAGCAATCACCTCCAAAAGTTTTCCCTACCTGCGAATGTATATACTTAGTTTATTCATTTATATAGTGCAGTTATATTCCACAGCGCTGTACAGAGATTGTCATCATTCACATTGATCCCTTTCCTCATTGGGGTTCACAATCTAAATCTATATTAGCCTTTCAGTAAGTTTTTAGAGTGTGGGGGAAACCAGGGCACCCAGTAGAAACCCACGGAGAACATACATACTCCTTGCAGATGCTGTCCTTGGTGGTATTTAAACTCAAGACCCCAGTACTGCAAGGCAACAGTGCTAACTACTGAGCCACCATGCTGCCTAAAATTGGATAACATTTGGAGAATATTGAGAAGAAATTTTGAACTATTACTCACTGCAAATATCTTCAGATTAGTAACATTTCTAGGAAGCCTTGCGTGCACAGCCCTTTTCTGGTCAGGCAACAGCATCTTGATATTGGTAGGGTCAAGACCCTGACTTGGCTGTTTCAAAACATAAATTTACATCTTTTTAAACCTGTCTTTAGTTTATTAACTTGTGCCATTTGAATCATTGTCTTGATGCATTAACCCACATCTCTTTAGCTTGAGGCAGAAGCGTCATCAAGCAGCGGACCTTGTGCAATCTTTTCAACTGTATGCCTGTCCTCTAGGCATGCATACACTTGAACACTACCGCACAAGTGCTCCGGTGGGTCACAAGCAGGCTTACAGCCCTCCGGAGCATAGACCACAGGAGGTGTGAGAATGTCATTACGCCGCTGGAGCCACATGGAAGCGCAAGAGCTTTGTCAGGGGAACAGGGAGAGGTGAGTACTACATACTGGGTGATCCTGTAACCTACTTGGGGGACATATAATCCTACCTACATACTGGGGTCCGCTTATAACTACCAACCTACTGGGGGGGCATATATATCTACCTACATACTGCTAGGCGCTATATAACTACCAATCTACTGGGGGAGATATATACCTACCTACATACTGAGGGGCCCTATATAACACCACCAATTTACTGGGGGACCAGCATACCTACCAACCTATGTGGAGGAGAGAGGGAAATATCTACTTACCTACATACTGGGG
>JAODAL010065589.1:0-18165 GCA_025379985.1 Phyllomedusa bahiana
AGGGGGAAAAAATGCGGGGTGCCAAAAAGCAAAAACACGCAATTTATTTTTGGGGTTTAATAAACGGTATTTTTTTGCCCCTTTTCAATTCACCTTTGGTAAATAAAAATTGCTGTTTTAAGATTTAGTGACTGCTCAATGAACAATGGGGTGCCAAAAGTCAAAAAACGTAATGTTTTTTTTTGGTTAATAAATGATTTTTTTGCCCCTTTTAAATTCACCTGTGGTGAATATAGAATTCTTTTTTAAAGATTTACTAGATGCGGTCAATGAAAAAATGCGGGGTGTAAAAAAAGTCAAAAAAACACGTAACTGTTATTTTTTTGATATAATAAAGGGTATTTTTTGAACCTTTAAATTCACTGGGGTGAATATAGAATTGCTGTTTAAGATTAGTAGATGCTGCGTCAATGAAAAATGGGTGTGCAAAATCAAAAAACATAACTGTATTTTTTGTATAATAAACGGTATTTTTTGCACCTTTCAATTCCCTGTGGTGAATATAAAATTGTGTTTAAGATTTACATAGATGGGGTCAGTAAAACAATGCTGGGTGCGCAATGTCAAAAAACACGTAACTGTTTTTTTTGGGTTTAAAAAAACGGTTTTTTTTTGCAATTTTCAATTCACCTGTGTTGAATTAGAATTGTTTTTTTAAATTTTACTAATGCTGCGTCAAGAACAATGCGGGGTGCGCAAAAGTAAAAAAACACGTAACTGTTATTTTTTGGTTAAAAAGATTTTTTTTGCACCTTTCAATTCACCGGGGGTAAAAATTTAGAATTGCTGTTTTAAGATTTAGTGATGTGCGTCAATGAAAAATGCTGGGTGGCAAAAGTCAAAAAACACGAACTGTGATGTTTTCGTACGATCACGGTATTTTTGGCAACAAAAACCTTGCGACTACAAATTGCTGGATTGTAATTTTAAAGCAAAGGGGGATATATCAAAAAGTCACAGGTGTAATGGGTAAAATTGAAAAGAAAACCTATCTGAAAGTATACTGAAAAATAAAAGTGGGTTTTGCAGCTAACAAAGGACTGCGTTTTTCTAGAAATGATGTGTATCCCAAAATAATTCGCTGCCCCTATCCCGGAAAAATTTCAATAGCAAACTGTTAATAAAAAATATTCCACTACAAGTTACATAAGTCTTGGTGAACTTATCCAGTGTTCTTTTAATGAGTTTTTTTGTTCGCCCCCCGGGCCCCCCCCCCCCCCGCCCCACCCCCGTGAATTTAAGTGGTAGATGTGTTTAAAATTCTCTAGCTAATACATAAAATCTTCAAATCTCTAATCTAACTAAAAATTGGGGATCACAGTAATGTAAGGTTTTTCTGGCAGAAATAGACTAATTTCGCTGAGCGTTTGGCCCCAGGCAAGCGCAGGTCATCCCTAGAGACGTGAGAGGGGCATGAGGGTGAAAAGGAAAAACGTTCATGTAAAAAAGGTATGTGATTTTTCCAGCCAATCCCCCAACCATACACTCCCCGTCATGACAAAAAAAAGGGAGTTCAGCCACCTGTTAGGCTGGGCGCGGTTCCCGCAGATCCCAACGCTAGAAGCAATCCCAAAATAGCAAAAAGTTGAACCAGCCAAATATGGGGGTTAGAAGGCAGCAAAGTATATCAAACACTTTTTGAAAAATGGTTAAAAGAAAAAAAAAGCCAAAAGGGAAAAAATGGTGCGGCAAAAAAATCCTTGTTGAAGCGTTTCAAACCCAACGTTTTTTAAAATATAACAAAGACATACTGACTCCCACTTCCTTTTTAAAGAGAACCCCCAAAAAGGGCGGAGTAAACAATTTTATTTACACAAAACACAATAATTTTAAATTTAAAATTGTTCTAAAATTTAAACCCCCTATGGGGTGTGTGTTCGCATTGATCCAATAACCCTCTTGTTCAATGGGGTCTTCTACTATCACCCCCCTTTTTCCCCAAATAGAAACAATTCAAAACAGAAAATTTTAAAACTCGAAAGATTTCCTGATGTCTAATGAAATGTTTTGTACATTGGGGGACACTGCGGTTCCACATGGGAGACTCATAAATATGTTCTTTCCTGTTTTTTAAACGTCTCGCAGTGCACCCAACGTATCTTAAATTGCACTGCCACATTCAATCAAAAATACATTAGTAGATTTACAGTTTAGAAATTTTTTTATAACAAAATCATTATCGTCAATAAGATTTTGTACCCTCTTTGTGCAATTTTGTACTTTGGGGGCACTGGGGCATTTAAAAACAGGATACGGAACATATTTTGGAGTCTCAGTGGATACACCCGTGTCTCCTGTATCAAACTTTTCATTATTAATCAGGGAAATTTCGAGTTTTAAAGTTTTTTAAATTGTTTCTATTGGGAAAAGAGGAGGTGATAGTGAGATCCCATTGAACAGAGGGGTTTTTTTGGATACTAATGTGAAACTACAACCCCCTATGGGTTAAATTTTAGAAAAAGATTTAATTTAAAATTTTGATGAGTGTAAAATTTTATTGTTTACTCCCCCCCAGTATAGGGGGTTCTCTTTAAAAAAGGGGTGGAGTCAGTTGTCTTTTTTAGATTTGATCGTTGGTTTGAAACGCGACAACAAGGCTTTGTTTGCCCCACCCTTTTTCCCTTTTGGTTTTTTTTTTTTTCCTTTTCCCTTTTCTAAATAAAGTTTTAGATATACTTTGCTGCCTTTAACCTCATTTTTGGGTTTGGTTAAAATTTTTGCTACATCCCCTCATGACGTGCACACACACCACCCTGCTCTATTCTGTAAAAAGATTTGCTGGCCCCCCCAAAATTAAAAGGAAGCGCCGAAAAAGGCGATCTTAATAATGATGCACAATTTTAACCTTAATTATCGCATGAAAGGTATTTCGATCACCATAAAAACCTTGCCGTTTTAACTTTTCGATAAAATCGCTCAACACTAGCAACCTTAATCGAAAAGCTCACATCGAAAAACCTTTCGATGGGGGCCCACTACGACTATCGCCCGTGTCGATAGCCAACGTAATCGCTCACACTACCGTTTTCCCCTCCCCCTCTCAAAACTATGAGGGGTTTAGCCCCCTAGGTCCGTTTGGTAAAAAACCTTTGCTCCACGGAGCAACAAAGATCAGAATCAGGGAGAGGGAAGTGATTTTTTCACCGTGACTTGTTTAGACCTCGTAATCAATACAAGGCCGAAAGAGCCGTCCTTTTCTGGACGAAGAAAAAACCACAAAGGCAGAAGATTTGGGGTATGAACCTTTTTCAGTAAATTCCCTGTTTTGTGCAACACCGGTCCGGCCAGACACGGAAACCCCCACCCAAATGGGGACTGGTTCCGTAGGAGGTCAGGGGACAGTCATACGGCGAGGGGCCGCAGCTTCTCAGCCTGTTCTCCCAAATACATCCCAAAATCCTGGACTCCGCGGCAACCTGAAAGGGCTTGCCGACTGGGGGGGAAGATGACACCGAGCGAGGTCCACCAAACAGGGTCCGGCACTCCAATTTCCCAACCGGGTTTTTCGCCTTTTTTCCAAAAAGCTAGGGGCTGACGTTCAGCCAGGGAGCCCCACAGGTCCCGAGAACCGACGGACTGAAAAGAAATCTTCCCTTTTAAACCCCAACGGGGGGTCACCCCGGGGTTTATAACTGAATTCACTAAAAAGCTCCCACTGAGGGCACACGGGCAAGCAAAACAGAAAACCAAGGGGGCATAAATAATTCCCGGCGGGCCGAGCCCAGGGGGGCAGGCCCGGGTGGAAGACCTGCTCCTGTCCCTCCACTGGCAACACATCGTGGAAGGGAACGGGAGCCCTAGGACCCCTCCTAGGGCACCTGGGTCAGCTTTCCCAAACGCTGAGGACACGCGACAGCCTCGGGGAAATGCCGGACTGCCGTAAAGGCAAAATTTTTCAACGGGCGGGGGGACAGCTCTAACCCGAAAATGACCCCGGCCCACCTGAGGGTTTTCTTCTGAACCGTGGGGGGGGCACGAATCTCTTGAACCAGAGCCAACAAGGTAACGCGGGAGTGCCGATTCCGTCCTGGGGACCCCCGCGTCCCCGTGAAACCGCATCAACAGGGGGCCAGGGGATAAGTTCGCTCATGAAGATGAAACTCTCTGCTAGGGTCCTTAAACTCTGCTCAAAGGGCCCTTTTTGAATGGGGGCAGAAGGGGCGCTTTTCCACGACACCGGGAAGGGCCGGGTGCGGAATGGGGCCGCATATTCCCCCTATGAAGGAATCCCCCTGATTGGGTTTTCAGTAGGGCCGTTTCCAGAAGACGCTCGCGTAGGCCCCTCGAAATGCTGCGGAAATTCATGAAAAAACCGAGGTCGCATCACGGTTTCTTTTGGGCCCCAAGGGGGTTGCGCCAGGCCAGGGCTTTTCCGGATAGCACCACCAAAGGGGAACTTTTGACCTTTCAGGGGGAACTGGTCGGCCATCAGCTCCAGGGGCATGAGCGCGCTGATAATCCTCTGAAAAGCTTCAGTCCCCGCGAGTTTGGAAAAGGGAAAGGAAGTAAGCTTCGGGCCCACGTTCCAGTGGGATGGCCCGGGGGGTTTGGGTATAACCGGCGAAAGGGGCAGTTGGCTGCGGGACCCGGGGATTACCCATCAGGGCAGACACTGCCCAAATTGCTGTGTTTGTGGCGATTGCTCGACTTTTGGCAAAAATGTCAAAGATCCGAAGATTTGGGGCGGGCAACCTTTTGGCGGTTCCATTTGGATCTAACTATAAGGGCCCGGGGTTAGTGGACCCTCTGGACCACCGAAAACGGGGGCAACAACCGCCCGGGGAGCGGAGCTAAGAGGCCCCATTTTCACCAGAGCCCCCGCAAAGAAATGGACTTGCTGCGGGGGGAAAAAAACAGGTCCACCCCTGAAACGGGGCTTGCGGGGCGGCCGAGGGCAGCGTGGTACAGAACGCAGCGGTAACCGAGTCGTGGGGAGGCAGAAAGGCAGGGGAGGACAGAGGTTTTGGGGTCAAGAAACGTAGCAAGAATCGGGGACACGGCAAGGCAAGAAAACACTTGAAAAACGCTTTTTTCTAGGCTCGAGGAACATAGATCCCGCAAGGAGATTTGGGGGGCGAAACCCCAAAATAGGGGGAACGCCCGCAATTTGCCAATACCTGCACTGGCCCCCCCTTTTAATTTTTCCCAAGAACGAGCCGGCCCTAGGGCCGGGAGGGGCTGGGCAACCGGGCGCGCAGGTATCCCAGGAGAGTGTCCCACGCCCCCCCGGGCCAGCTGCGCCACCCGCCCCGCAAAAGGGACCCGGGGTGCGGCCCCGGGGGCCCGGGCCCCGCGGGCCCGGGGAGCAGGACCACCCGCTACAAAAGGTTAATGAGCCAGGATTTTTAAAAAGTCAAGCCCCTTTAGTAACTGTTTGGTAAAGTGCTCTCAGCCTAAAGGATTCACAATAACAGGAATGACTGAGATGTTTCTACAGCACTTCTGCAGTGGTCCCCACAGGGAAATTCAGAGCAACTAATTCACACCAAACCATGTGTAGCAGCCTTTGGGCTGCCCTGCCGACAAAACAGCTTAAATTAAGAAAAAAACGCTACATGCACTTTTTTGTGGTGTTCCCAGGGAACTAGAAGGGAATTCTCAAAAAAATTTGATTTGGTGACTTCACAAATTTCCCAACAAAATTTTTTGGTCCAATTTTTCGGGGCAAACGCGTTAAAAAAAAAATTATTTCCAGGGTGCACAAGCCTGTAGGGTCTTGGGAAAAATTTGCCATGCTTAAAAATTCAAGGGAGCTTGGTTTTTTCCTTTTAACAATTTTTTTTAGTAGACACCTATACTGGCCGCCGTCTTTGAATCGTTTTCAAAAATTCCCGGGGGACTTAAAGAGAACCTTCACAAATTTTTTTTGGCCCCCCTTCGGGGGCACACAACAGTGCAGCCTGCGTTTCCACGCGTGTCCCTTTTTCTGTAAGATGCGTGTTTTTGTTATTTAATGCTCAAATCGCATTTTTCCCGCCAGAAATATTCGAAGAGTCCTTTAAAGGTCAGTTTTTTTCAACCCTCCCCCCCAGGGTACCCCACCCCCCTCAACTGACAACCATTATTTGAATAGGTAGAAACATGTGAATAACTGTCAGTGGGCGGAGCTAGCCTTTGTTGGGTGGAGCTAACACCTGCTCATGAATAAGATTTGAGGGGTAAATGCTCTAAAACTACAGCATCTTACAGAATAAGGGGCACAGTGCTGGGAACAGCAGCTCTGACACTAGCTTGTGCTGCCATCAGCAAGGGGGGCACAACCTATGCGACAGGTTCCCTTTAAGAGGGCAAAACTGACCAAAAAACTCAAGCGGGAATGTAGCCTGATAAAGTCATGGCAGAGAAAGCTGGAAAAAAACAAGCTGAGGGCTCAGGTGGCAACATCAGTGATAGAGTGTGGAGGTAACGGCAGCAGCCACAGCAGCATGAGGTCAGATAGTGGCACAATGACATTCTGGAGGTGGCAAAAACAGGAGTAGGCCACAGAGTGGAACAATGACAGAGAGTGGAGTCACGGCAGCAGCAGCATGAGGTCAGACAGTGGCACAATGACACAGTGTGGATGGCACGGCAGCAGCCACAGCAGCAGCATGAGGTCAGACAGTGGCACAATGACACAGTGTGGAGGTGGCAAAACAGTAGTAGGCCACAGTGTGGCACAATGACAGGGTGTGGAGGTGACCGCAGCAGCAACAACAGCAGCAGCAGCATGAGGTCAGAGAGTGGCACAATGACACAGTGTGGATGTCACGGCACCAGCAACAGCAGCAGCAGCATGAGGTCATAGAGTGGCACAATGACAGAGTGTTTAGGTGGGTGGCAATACCAGTCCCTGGTGAAGATGATGGTAGGCAGATGGAGAAACTGGCAGCAGATGTGTGGCATCAGGTGGGTGGCGGCATCAGAATAGTGGCTGAGGCAGGTAGTTTGAACCCAGACTCATTTCTCACAGTTTGGGTGAGGCGTCATGGCTGATGTAGTCTGACGCCTAAGGCATTGGTGTGTGGAAATCCTGGCCGATTCATCTTGACAAAGGTCAGTCGTTCCACATTTCCCGTGGACAAGCGGGTTCTCCTTGGGGTAACGATGGCCCCCGCCGCACTGAACACCCACTCTGATGCCACACTACTGGCCGGGCAGGACAGCTTCTCCACTGCAAACTCGGCAAGTTGCGGCCACACATCCAGTTTGGCTGCCCAGTAGTCCAGCGGATCTTCTAACTGGGTTGGCAGAGTGCTGTCCAAGTAGGCCACCACCTGTTGGTTCAGGGACTGCTCCAGGTCCTGCTGCTGCTGCTGCTGGCGACTGCCCTCCTCACTAGGTGGGTGAAGGAAGCTGCTCATCAGTGACTCCAGACTTAGGTTGCTGCTGATGGAGCTGGTACTGCTCCTACCCCCCCACCTTTCCCCAGCAGCCGCGGCAGTAGTACGTGAGCACTGAAGAACCCTCCGGTCAGACCTGTCAGAGGAGGGACGATGCCGCACATAAGCAGCGGCCAACTGACTACGGAGATTTCCCAATAGTATTTGAGTTTGTCCTCCCTCTCAGCAGCTGGGAAAAAGGCTCCCATTTGGACCGGTAGCGAGGGTCCAATAGTGTGGAGAGCCCAGAAGTCATCCCTCTGCCGGATGTTGACTCTTCGGCTGTCACTAGCCAGGCAAATCAGCATGCTGCGGGCCATCTGCACAAGTGACTCCGAGGGGCTCCCTGCCTCCATATCCACTGTATACTGCCACGGTGCTTGCGGGTCATCTGCCTCGTCTTCCTAATCTCCATCTACCTCCTCCAGCTGCTCCTGCTCCTCCTCTCTTGTCACCTGGGTAGAAAATCCACTCATTTCACCAGACAATGCTTCTGCTCCAATGTCCTCCTCCTCCTCCAGTTCAGTCCCCACCGGACTCATGTGGCCGCGAGATGTAGTCGCCACGTCTCCAATCCCCTGTCCAGACAGATTTTTCAGCATCTGTTCAAGGACATGAAGCAGTGGAATGACGTTATTCATCCCGTAGTCCTGGCGATTGACAAATAACGTCGCCTCCTCGAATGGCCCTTAGCAAATGGCAGGTGGCATGTATGAGCTGCCACTGGCTGACGTCGACGTTGCGCTGGGGGGTACTCCTGTCCGCCTGGAGCTTCAACGAATGATGAATGGCGTTTCTCGGTTCATAGAGTCGGTCCAACATGTGCTGGCTGGAATTCCAACGGGTGGAAACATCGCATATCAGAGTGTGTTGGGGGAGGCCGTTCTGCCGCTGAAACTCGAGGAGGATGTTCCTGGCTTTGTAGGAATGGATGAAGTGCATGCACAGTTTCCTGGCCATTTTCTGAATCTTCTGAAGTTCGGTGGAGGAGTTCTGGAGCCTTTTCACAACCAGATTGAACACGTGCGCCCTGCATGGCGCATGGACCATCCCTTCTCTGTGCAGCGCGGACACCATGTTACTCCCATTGTCCGTCACCATGGTTCCGATTTGCAGATGGCGCGGAGAAAGCCACACATCGATTTCTTGCTGCATGACGCGGAGCAGTTCCTCCCTTGTGTGACTTCGTTCGCCGAGGCAAGCCAGGTGTAGAACTGCGTGACACCGCTATGCCCCACACATGTGGTATGATGGAGCAGCACTTGTGGAGGCTGAAATGGTTGAGGTGGTGGAGGAGGCGATCATTGGCGCAGGAGAATCTGTTTGACAACGTGGAGGAGAACTCGGCGTCTCCTGTTCAAGATGTTGGTGTGCCTGGGCAGGAAGCACATTCACCAAGTGGGCCGTAAAGGACATGTACTGGCTCTGCCCGTAGTTACAGCTCCAGACGTCCGCGCTGCCGTGCAACTTGGAACAAACCGATAAGCTCAAGGATTGGCCCACTTTCTGTTCTACATATTTATGAAGTGCTGGTACTGCCTTTTTGGAAAAGACATTACGGTTTGGAACTCTCCATCTCGGCTCGGCACAAGCCATTAGTTCTCTGAACGGTGCAGAGTCCACCCTTTGGAAAGGAAGGAACTGCAGTACCAACAACTTGGACAGTAGCACGGTCAGCTTCTGCACCTTAGGATGGTTGGACGCACACTGTTGTCTCTTTGCAATCGCCTCGCTGAACGACTGCTGGCGCCATGAGTAGAAAGGAGCAGGAGCATCTGGATCGGGAGATGATGGCAAAGAGAAACCGCTCCCTTCTGCAGAGGTGGTGGAGCCTTGACTTGCTGCAATGGCATGCGTGCCACTGGGCGCTGTTGCTGCTGCGGCAGGATGGACTATCACATCTGAGCCACGTTTCTCCCAGGCCACCGGATGGTGACGCTGCATGTGTTGACGCAGGGCCGTGGTGCCAACGTTAGCTCCCTGGCCACGCTTCACTTTCTGCCCACAGATTCTACATATACCCAAATTCGGCTCCTCCGGTGTCTTAGCAAAGAGTGACTACTGCCGCCGCTGCCTCGCTGATCCCCTGTGCCGCTACTTTCTTGGACCTGCGAAGCGGGTTTTTACCCCCGTGGCGCTTGGCTCCCCCCCCACACTGCTGCTACCCTGCGACTCATGCCACACAACCCAGTTGCTGGCTGCGCCGCTGCCTGACGCGCAAGCTGACGCCCTCTTCCCTACAATGATGAAAGCCCTTGCTTCACCCGGCCCCAAGTCGGCGGCTACATATCATCAATTTATTTTCATCGTCACTGGCTGTCCCATCCCCGGGTGTTGGTATGCAGAGGCTGACCCCTCACAATATAACCTCCTATGCCACTCTCCACATCTATACTTTGCCGCCTACTGCAAGGAGCAGGGGATATTGGTCCCATATTGGTCCCATTTCTTCGCTGCCAAGTAGCTGCTGACTGTTTCCCTTTAAATTTTCATCCTCGCTATTTAGTGGCGCTGAGCCCAACCACATATAGATCTCTGGCTGAGGGAACCGAATGGGACAGAGGCGGTTGAGGACAGGTGGGGGCCCCACTGACACCCGTTCCGGGCCATGCCAACTAAGGGTTGTGTCTGACTTTTCCCACCAACTCTTGGCGGGGGTTGTCAATGTCATCTGGGAGGAGTGGATGACCTAGCAAGAACCCTTGGGTTTGCTAGTCAGCACACGGCCGCTAGATGACAGCGCAGTTGTGGCCTCACCAAGTGACCCCTGCTCAACGTCCTCTGCTGTGCTGCACCTGGGCCTGCTCCGGGAAATTTTTGTGCCACTGCACTGCAGGGAACCGACCTCTCTGTCTGACATACTGTTTGTTCTAAAATGTACTGACACTTTTTGATGAAGATTCTGTATATGATAAATACACACGTGTATTTTACTCCAAATGAACCCAGTAACAAGCTTGGGTAACCCTTGATATAAATTGCGCTCCACAAATGGGCCAAGAAAAATTTACTTTTATGTGCCGTTTAAAAACACTGTGTTTTTACTGAATATAAAAAGCACAAACAGGCTTAATTAACCTTCGGGTATGAATTATGCTACAGGCAAAATTTCTTCTTTGGCGGTGAAAAAGAACTTTTTTTTTACTAAGTACAACTGCAGAAAAATACTTAGTTTAACCCTTGGATGTAAATTGCAAAAAAAGAAATATGCGCCAACAATTACCAGCTTTGTAGCGTGTTAAAATGGCATGTATTTTGCGGAACACAACAACAGAAAACCTTGTAATTAACCGTTGGTTATGAATTATGCTAGAGGCAAAATTTATTTTTTGGCGGTGAAAGAGAACATTCCTTTTACTAAGTACAACTGCAGAAAAATACTTAGTTAACCCTTGGATGTAAATTGAGCAAAAGAATATGCTGCCAACAATTACCAGCTTTGTTGCGTGTTAAAACGCCGTGTATTTTTTCGGAACACAACAACAGAAAAACTTGTAATTAAACCTTTGGATATAATTATGCACAGGCAAAATTTCTTCTTTGGCGGTGAAAAGGAACGTTTCTTTTAGTGACCACAACAACAGAACAACACTTAATTAACCCCTGTATCTAAATTTGCTCAAAATAAATGAGCAACCAAAAATGAAGTGGTATTTGGATTGTAAAAACGCTGTTTCTTTAACTGAATACAAAAAGGAACAGGCTTAGATAACCTTGGATATTCCCAAAGTGCTCAAAAACTGAGCAATAGCATTAAAATGTATATGCAGCTGCATTGGACGCACACTGGACTTCAGTTCCAATACCCCACAAAATCAGAATTAGAACGTAAGAGAAGCAATCCTGAGACAAGCGTGAAAACCCCCAAAAATCGCTGTAATAAAATGTGTTCTTTAGCATGAGATATCATAAGCACAGCACGCTGGTGGCAGCACCTTCCCTACACAGTACAGTGAGAGGGGTATGACTGCCACGCGCGCCCGACTTATATAGTGCGGTAACGTCACAGAATCCCGCCGGTCTCTGATTGGCTTCATCTCTGCACATGTCATGTAGGCTACGCCTTTCTTTCCTCCAAGACTTATTTGCCATGTAACCCATTGCCGCACCATTTTATCAATCAAAAGCACGCTTCGTTCCCGCGAATCACCCCAAACTTCGACTTCATTCAGAATCGAAGTTTTCCTGAAATTCTAAACGAATTCCACTTCGTTAGAATCAATTCGCCCATCTCTAATGGTAACACATCTTTTGTCCCTCAGTCTTCTCTGTACAGTTATCCACAAATTTTATTATCACATGTTTTGATACCACTGCTGCCGTGCATTTGACTGTAGCATTAACGGCTTCCAAACATTTGTTGTAGCGGTACGTCATGAACATTTTGTGGACTCAGAAGCTGAACCCGCCTGACCCGCACATGGAACCAGATGCATATTACCGCTGGGTTCCTGTGCCATCGGCCAATGGCTGCCATGACAACCTTGTAGGCTAACAAAGGCTTTTGGGTTGTTTCTGACATTTCCACACCCCAATGTGCCATGGTGATTGACAGCAGTATGATATAGTGCAGTAAACTCCTGTACTGCTATGTTTCATACCAGTGATCAAGTTAAGTCTAGTCCACTCTGGAGAAAAGTAAAAAAAAAAAAAAACACAGCTAAATAAACTAAGATACGTACCTCACCCTTTTCCCATTACAGATGCCAATCATCTGGAGAAAATACAAAAATAAAAAATAGTGCACATATTTGGCATCACCGCATGGGTAATGACCTAGCCTATAAATCTGTCATGTTATATAACTTGCACAATAAACACCATAAAAAAAACAATGGCAGAACTGTGATTTTAGTTTATCCAACTGCACATAAAATGGAATACAAACCTAAAAGTCATATCAGCCCCAAAGTGGTACCAATGAAACCTAATTTCAGCCCACAAAAAGCCCTTAAACAACTCTGTATAGGGAAAAAGAAAACGTTATAGGTACCTCAAAACAACGATTCATAAACATTGTTTTACACAATAAAACATGTTTAAAAAGTGCTACAACATAAAAAAAACTATATAAATTGGGTATCATTGTAATTGTGTCATCAACCTTCAGAATTAAACAATTATGTCATTTATACTGCACGGTGAGTGCTGTAAAAAACACTATGAGGATTTTCCTCATTCTGCCTCCCAAAAACATTATAAAACAATAAGTCTTGTGCCCCCAAAATGGTACCAATGAAAATGGCAGCTCATCCCGCAATAAACGAGCTCCTTCATAGCTCTGAAGACAGAAAAATAAATTTGCTCTCAAAATGCTGATATAAAATGCAATTTTTTTACAAATGCATTTCTATTGTGTAAAATAAGTGAAACATAAAAAATATATAAATTTGATATTATTGTGATTGTACCAACCCGCATTGTAAAGTTATCATGTTACTTATACCGAATGGCGAATTCTGTAGAAATGAAACCTAACAATGAGAGGTGTTGGTTTTTTTAATCTTTTTTATGGCCCAATGCTAAAGGAAGCTGTGAAAAACGTGTAAGCCCAAAATGCACAACACATCCCTAGATGAATTCCCTGAGTGGTGTTGTTTCAAAAATGGGGACATCTGGGGGGTTTTTCGCTTGTAAAATACTTGGGGGTTTTACAAATTACCTTACCAAAAAACCCTTTTCCCTTGTACGTCCTGCCACACACCCAAACAACATTTTTTACCCCCATTTTGCGTATTGGAAAAATTGGGGTAAAAAATTTTTTGGGGTATTTTTCCCCAGATTTCTTGCGAAAATGAAACATTTTCAGCTAAAACTGCAGGTTATTGGAAAACATTTTTTTTCCAAGACCCAACACTTAAAAAATCTGTGAAACCCCTTTGGGGGCAAAATCTAAAATTACCCCCGGTAATTCCTAAGGAGTGAATTTTCCCCCAAATTTATGTCCTTACTGTTTTTTAAATTTTAGATGGATGAATGAAAAAACCCCCCAAATCCGTGGGTGCTCCTCCTATTCTGAGGCTTCTAGTTCATTCTAAAAAAAAATTTGGGGCCACTATGGATATCACTAAAAACACAAGTAAGGGGAAATTCAAAAAAATTATTCTATTGTGTAAATAATTAAAATTGAAAACTGGAAAATAAAAGTGATTTTTAAAATTTACCTCTATTTTATTTTAATTTTTTTTTAAACACTTGGGGCGCATTATAACCTTTACGCCTTTTTTTCTGGGTCACTGGCCCCCAGCCCGAATCCGCTGCGGCCCCGCTTTTCGCCACTTTGGGCTGCGGTCCGCAGAAGGGGCGGGCAAGGGGGGCAGGGGGGCCCCGGGGGGGCGGGTGTAGCCTTTCCCGGGGGGGACGCGGGGGCGCCGTATATCGAGGCTTACCATCGCGGCCCCCCAAATGCGGCGCTCGGCGCCCCGGGAAAACAGACCAGGTTTTTTTTGTCTAAAACCTCCGGCGGCGGCGAAGTGAAAGGATCCGAACAGGGGGGCTAGGAAGGGCTGGGATCGAAGAATTCAAAAGCGGACAATAAGCCTTTGCGGGCTCCGCCCTCCTCCCCGGAGGGTATAATAGGAAAAAATCGCCTTTAAAACGGAAAAACAGGTCAGAAAGAGCTACGAAAAAATACACATAAAAAAAAAAAAACATCATTTTCCCAAACTCAGAACCGAAAATACAACAAAGAATTGCAAATGGGGGAAAGACAGAAATTCAAAATCTAAACCTATTCTCATTGGTCGGCAGAAACCCCCAATCAGAATGGACGACAGTAAACCCCATTAAAAGCTAGGGGGAAAATTGACCAATTAAAAATCCCCGGCGGGAAAAAAATTCAAATACAGTAAAAAGCTGAAAAGACTTGGCGAGCTACGGGGTCCTGGGCTACTAAACCAATCAAAAAAGGAGCGACAAAGCCCCATTCGGGTATGGAGAAGTTTTTTTTTTATTTTTTTAAAACCAAAAAAAAAATACAAAAGCCGACAAAGGGGGTTCCCCCAATCTGGGGCCTTTTTGGGAAAAGTTTACACCTTAATTTTACAAAAAACCCAGGGGGGGATAATTCAAAATACAGAAAAATGCGAAAAGACTGATTTGGCTACAGCTGGTCCCGGCTACTCACCCAATAAAGGCGGGGCTACTTCTCCTTTATACTCATGGAAAAGGGGGGCGCACTAAACCCGCACGCCGCGCGGCGTGAATATTAATAAACAAATTTTTTTTATACAGTGTAAAACTTTCTCAGATAAAACCAGAACACTTCTTGAAAAATAAAGCATTTAAAAAACCCGAACAACGCGTTCGCGCCAACCGGCGCTACATAGGGATTGCCATAGAGAGAATTGCCGGAAAGACAGAATCAATTTTGTAAAGCTATTCTAAATTGGTCCCAAACCCCACCAATCAGAATAGGGGGGACAAGTCCCATTAATCCTATGGAGGAGAATTGACCAATCAAATAGGAGGACGGGGCCCCCCCATTTATCCTAGGAAAAAAATGGACCAATCAAAATTAAAAGGGGACAGTTCAAAATACAGTAAAAAGGCAAAACGAGCTGTTTGGTTTGAGGCAGGGGGGCTCGTCCAGTTTAGCCAAATCGGGCCCGGAGCTCTTTCTCATAGGTTTTTTTTTTTTTGGGGGGACTCCCGAAATTTAAAAGGGGCGCCGTTTTTGGGACAATGGGGAGCGACGACGCTCCTATGGTTTTCTAATGCAATCTGGTAAAAAATGTACATGGTGAAATCAAATTATAAAACACAAAGTTGTCCGATGTTATAACAACGAAACTAATATGGGCTAACGAAAAAAAATTTTTGAAATAAAGAAAACTTTGCTTTTTTCTTTTTTTCGCTGCCCCCAATATCCGGGGCTAAGAAAAAAAAAATAAACATATTTTAGGGTTTTTTTTTTTTTTTTTTTCGTTACCACTATTAGATTGTTAAAAAACCATGGGGCAAAACTTCTGAGTTTATAATTTGATTTCACCCCATGACACTTTTTTTACCTTGCTTAGAAAACCCATAGGACGTCGCTCGCTCTCCCCCTTGGTCCAAAAATTACGGCGCCTCTTTTAAAATTTTGAGCCCCATAGCCATGAAAAGCAGCCGCGCTCTGATTGGCTAAGCTGGACAGCCCCCCCTGCTTCAACCAATCACTCTTTCTGCCTTTTTTTTGTATTTTTAAATTTTCCCTTTAATATGATTGGCCATTTTTTTTCCATGGATAGAATGGGGCACGTCGCTCCCATTTTGAATTGGGCAATTCTCCTCCTAGGGAAAAATGGGGCAGTGCTCCTATTTGATTGGCGGTTTATGGGACCGAGGGAAAACTTTAAAAATTTAATAATGTCTTTCCCGGGAATTCTCTCATGGCAAATTCCCCCATGAGCCCGGGGCCGGCGACAACGCGTTTTTTGGGTTTTTTTTAATGCTTTATTTTTTAAAAAGTTTCTGGGCTTTATCTAGAATGTTTTTACACTGTATAAAAATAATTTTTTGATTAATTTCATGCCCCCCGCGAGCCCGAGATTTGAGTGCCCATCCTAAGGTAAATGGGAAAGTGTGCGCCTGATTGGCTGACTGCCCAGACCCCCCAGCTCACCAATCACCTTTTTACATTTTTTCTTATTTTATTATCCCCCCTGGGTTTGATTGGTGAAACTTCCCATAGGGTAGAATGGGCTTTTCCTCGATTTTGATTGGTCTAAAATTCTCCATAGCTGAATGGGGCTTTTGTCGCTCCTATCTATTGGTTAGATAGCCAAGCCCCCCTTTTCACCCAAACGCTTTTTTTTAGCTTTTTTACTGTATTTTGGGAAATCCCCGTGGGTTTGATTTTCAATCCTGCCCCCGGTTTTAAAAATTCAGTGGCCCATCTGATTTGGCGGTTTTCTCGACCAATGAGAATAGGTTTTTAAATTTGAATTTCTGTATTTTCCCGGCATTTCCATATCCAATTCTTTAATTGGATATGGAAAGTGATTTTTTTTTTTTGATTTTTTATTTTTTTGGTTTCACTCTTTCCTAAATGGAAACCCCTTTTTAAGGGATTTTGGGTTTTATACCCGCCCGACAGTGGGAAGATTTCTCGCCCCTCCAGCCTTCTCGCATCGGGAAAAGATTTTCGGTCACCCGCACTGCGCCCATTCCCCCCCCCTGCGCCCCCTTTCCCCGCACTGTGCCCCCCACACTGGGGATCAGAAATTTTCCCCCAGTACAGTGCCCCCTTCCCCGGGCGGGGGGAAACTTTGGCGCCCCCCGCCAGCCCCCATCTCCCCCCCACTGTCCCCCCCGCATGGCGAGGTGCGGGGACTTTTCCCCCATGTATTCGCCTACCTCCCCCGGGGGCAATCCAGACACGCCCGCACTTTCCTAACACACTGGCGAGTCCCCCGGACTTTTCATGAATGTATAGCGCGGGCCCTCCCGACAAAAACAGGCGCAGATTCCGCCGGGAAACTGGCGGAAAACGGCGCCTCGACCCGGCGGGATTCATACATGTCGCCCTTAGAGGGTTAACAAACTTTCTAAATTTATGGGGTGTGCTTTTTTAAATGGAGTAATTTATGGGGTTTTCTAATACACAGGCCCCTCAAATACATATCAAAACAGGACTGGTCCCTAACAAAATCTTTTTCTTGAAAATGTGAGAAATTGCTGCTAAATGTATAAATCCCATAATGTCGTAAAAAATAAAAACAATTCTGAAGCATGTCTCCTTAGATTTGTTACGTGGTTCTTCTCTTATTCCTTCAAGAAATTCATTACTGAATGGTTAACTGGGTGCTACTAGTTTGGGAGGGGTGTCCCAGTAGTCTAAACCTGTCCAATCAGTGCTCATTGCCTGTGTATAGGAAACCTTAACAAAAAAAGTAACACCCACCCCGACTATTTAACCCTTCCGAAGCCGTAATAAAAATAAGCCTTTGCTTTTCCTCCACACCTTGCAAGAGCCATAACCTTTTTATCTTTACATCTACGTAGACATACTTCTCTTATTTGGGATAAGATGGGACAAGATGTACTTTTTGATGGTGCCATTGACCGTACCGTAGAATATACTGGGAAACTGAAAAAATTCTAAGATAATTAAAATAAATTAAAAAAGGACTTGCACCATGTTTGCTGGGGTGGTCCTGATATGGGGGTGCATTTTTTGTGGGCTGAAGCATAGCCTTTATTAGCCCCCTACTTAACTGACAGCTCTCTATCTATAGACAAAAAAAGTAGATTCAGTTAAGCTCCCAGGGGGAAAAACCACATCGGACCATCTTTCCCCGGCCAGGCTTCTCCCCATCCTGGGCCCAAATTTTACGGGTTTTTTACCTGGGGAAATTTTGCAGCATTAGGGTAAAACCCACATGGGTTTGGGGTTGGGGAACCGCACTATTTTATCTCCCGATTTCAGTATGACAGTTCCCTTTTAAAGGGGTTTTTTTTCTACAGTGGGGATGGTTAGTGAAGTAGAAGCCTTCAGGTTCTGTGCCCCGTCAGTATGAAAGCCCTTTTCGGTAAATCAACCCGGCTCTAGGGTTTGCTGAGTTTTTCACCAGCTAACCCTGAGGAGAGCTAAGCAAAGCCAGACACAGACAAAAGTACACAGTGGTCAGCTGAGGACTTTAGGCCCCCCATTTTTCCCGGGTATGGGGGTTTCAGCATTTGGGGGTAACATCTAAAAATTTTTCAAAATTCTTCTTTGTTTTTAGCCACAATACTGCATTCAAAAATTTTCCCAAAAAAAAGTGAAAACTATTCCAAAACAAATGATATGGTCCTGGATCATTTCACAAAAAAATTATAA
>JAODAL010065590.1:0-18165 GCA_025379985.1 Phyllomedusa bahiana
ACCCCTGAGCTTTCAGTTTGTTTTTTTCAGCTTTCGCGGGCATGACTTTATCAGGCTACATTCCCGCTTGAGTTTTTTGGTCAGTTTTGCCCTCTTAAGTGCCCAGGGAATTTTATAGTGAAGCGATTCTAAGAGCGGCGGCAGTCATTTGCGTGTCATACTAAAACACAACATTGTATGAAGACCAAACCAAGCTCCCTCTGCATATTTAAGCATGGCACAACGTTCTACAGCACCCTGCAGGCTCTGTGCAGCCTGGAAATAGCTGCTTTTTAACGCGATTCGTGCCGACGTTAGTTCGGACCGAATTTATTTGTGTCGGAAAATTCGGCGAAGTGACCAAATCGAATTTTTGAGAAATTCGCCCATCTCTAATCATAATGATGAATCCAGGTTTCTTCTACTATAACAAGGTGATTCAAGCTTTCCAGTATAAAATTGATTGTTGTCACATTGATTGAAACATTTGGATATCTATTTTGCACATAGCTTTTTAATTTCCAATTCATTATGAAAATATGAAAAATGTGTTCATATGAAATATTCAAAGTCTCTAATGTGCATTTAAGACCAGTTTTTATTATCCAAAATAAACAGCATCAATATTTTCTCAGGTTGACACAGAAAATGGTCTCCAAGGCTTTTACTCCATAACATCTTTTATTTCACCTTTAAAATCAGCAATACAGTTTTTACTGGTTGAATAAAATGGACATTGATCTTCTAATGTTGTTGACATGACGTCCTAAATTTCATTACTAGACAGTGCCTTCAAAAACAGGTACTTGATGACTGAACTATACTGATTTTGTTTAGGTTCAAATCTTTATCTGACATGTTTACTTTTCTTTATCTCAATTACAAAATGACATAACCTCTTCTGCTACAACGTAGCATGTCCACTTGTGAAAGTTAATGCTTGTTTCCATAGCAACAATTGTTTTTGTCTGCTAGAAATATTTACTGTATGATCAACTATTCAACAATACCTCCCCATATAGCTGCCTGAACTTATCAGAGTCTTTTTCCACATTCCTTTACTCAGAAGTATAGCTGAGGGCTTAGCACACCACACCATGATGCATCAGTACGTCATTAGTAGTAGAAAACCACGGCAACACATTCTGGTATCTATACAAATAATGGAGTTTTGTATTTTCACAAAATAGTAGTCAGATGCGTGTTTACTTACAAGGAACATTCTGTATGTAAAAGGTTTACAGTGAGCATTTAGATGCCAATAACATTAGACGTTTCGGCCGTAGCCTTTGTCACAAAAGACATCTGGAAAAGAATAATGAAGAATATGATAGAGAGTACACAACTAGTAGACCATTGTAAGCATGACAGAAGAGAATATGCAGAGAGGAGGGGGAAGGTGGGAGAACAGGGGGGTTACAGTATGGGGGAAAAGGAGGTTAGCAGGATAAAGCAAATATACAGCAAGAAAAGTAATAAAAGTGATTAAATGGAAGGTCAGCAAGGGTAGGAAAAGGTTAGTGTGATAGAGTACATTGAAGCAAAGCACTCTAGTTGTGTAGTTACCTTAATAGATATGACGGATAAGGTAATGATGAAATGTATCAGGATGTGAGCAAGATTAGCGCTAAATAAGATAAGATGACAAATAGTGAGTAACGGTAAACATGAGTAAAGAATATTAAATAGAGCAAAAGGAGGAAGTATATCTTGTAAAAAGCGGCACAAAGTTATGAGGTAAGGTTGCTTTTTCAAGTATAGGCTGTAAAGAGCAAAGGAAGTATAATTACACAAAGGAAAAAGTAAGGTGTGTGCAAATAGTAACTAGAGATAGAGTATAAGTCAATACCCTGGTGAGCTAGCAAGGGAAGCATGCCAAAGGTTATCTATGGTTACAGCATCTAGATGGTACGTGAAACAGGAAGTTATAAGGCAGGAAGTGTATGAAGGCAGGTGTGTGTGAGGAGGAATATAAGGGCATGGAAAAGCAAAAAGAATGTAATAAAAAGTGTAAGGAGAGAAACAGAGGAAAAATGGAGTATAAACCAGTGGAAGCAACAGAACAATTAAATAGTAAGATGACTAGAATAAAGTATCAGGGGGATACTAAAGGGGTATGGTATAAAATAAAAGGGATGAAATGGATGCAAATAATGTATAGATATAATTGGTATAATGGAATAAGTATGGCAGTAAAAAGAGTCCAAAAGTATACAGGAGGAGATTGTGGGAAAGAGGAAGTGGACAAAAATGAAAATAGGAACAAAAAATTGTATAAGAATCAGGTTGGGCCAACTATGGATGAAAAGAAGGAAGGGAAGAGGGAAAGATCTGAAAGGGTAGAAAGTCCAAGTATAGAATTACAGAGAAGGAGAAATTAGGAGGACAACAAAACAAGAAAAAAATATATATAAAAGTATACTGGGAATGAGAATAGAAAAATGAGGAAAACAGGGAAAGGGGGGGGGGGATAGAGGAAAGGTAATGTTATCAACGGAAGATGGTAGTTCATTATCAAAGTAACACATTTTCCATGTAGGATACAGTAATGTACATCGTTTCAGGATCATATTTTTTTTTCCCCCCCCTTTCCTCGGTTTAACCCCGAGGTTTGAGGGTTTGAAATGTGTGTATCCAATACCTTTCCCGGTGCAACAATAGAGAGGGACGAGTGCCCCTTCTACATGGTGGTGGGACATAGTCGATGACTTGAAAACGGAGTTGAGAAATGTGGTGGTTCATGCGTTCGAAGTGAGCTGGAATGGGCAACATTAAATCTTTGCAACGGATGGTGTGATTATGTTTTGACATGCGGTCTTTAACCGGTTGAGAAGTTTGTCCAACTTATGCACGGCCACACGGGCATTTTCAGGAGATAGGACCACGTAGTTTGATTCAGGTGAAGAAGCTTAATTGAGAACTTTTTACCAATGTGAGGGTGTGTAAAATGACTCACCTTCGTGACAGAAGAACATGGGCAAACGAAAGGCATGGGAATGTGCTCTGCCATTGTGTAGAAAGAAAAGTTTGTCGAGGGTAGAAAGGATAAGGTCCAATGTTGCTGTCACAAGGTTGTCGCAAAGTTTTTGTGTTAGTTTGAAACATTGGAAGGGGTGAGGTTTATTTGAATTTGGGGATGGAAGAGGTTAGGATCTATGAGAACGGGACCAGTGTTGCGGCAATTTGGTTGACCTTAAAGCAAGAAAGGATGATATTTAATAATGACAGGTATAAGTTTTCCCGTGGTGGTGGGGGAGTTCGTAGGGGCTGGTGGTTACCGGTTTTGTAAAAGATGTTGTGGGTAACCCTGTTGGGTGAACCCGGTCAGCCATGTCGCATTGAAGTCTGTTTTACGAGTCTCAGGGTTTCCGACAATACGGTGTACCCGTGTATCTTGCTAGCATCAGTACGTCATGGCACCACTAAGATAGTATGGAGTGTTTACTTATATATATTAATAGTATTTATATATTATCTATAATATATTTATATATAGTATATATTATTTTATATATTTATACGGATGGAAGATCTCTCAGCCGAACGAACGCATTGTTGAGTTTTTGTTTTGCCTTTTCGCCTCTCTTACCGTAGCATCTGCATATTTAGTGTACAAGATGAAATGCACTCCTCATAGAGATTGTCAAATAGCCAATAAGTGTGAAAAAAGTTCTAAAGTTTTAAAAAAAAAAAAATACAAATATTAAAAGTTCAAAATACCCATCCTTTTGTCATTTTACAATACAAGTTACGTTTTTTGGTCATTTTGGGAGGCATGTATGAAATTTGGCGTGTAAATACCAAATTTCATGCACATTATTGTAGCATAGAATGCGCCTGATTTATGAACCTGCTCTACAGCGGTTATAAGACAGGGTGCATTCTAGGAGCGCTAAACTGACATTTTTGGCATCAGGTAATCATTTTGAAAGTGGGGTATCACCTGTGTCCAGCAGTAATGTGCCTAGAATTGCCATACCAAAGCTATAAATCTATAGCTTAGTTCGGAATTAGTGCACCCCACCTCCCGCACGGCCCCGAAATCAGGCGCATTACAAAGTGCTGCTTGCACTCTGTAATGCGCCTGATGCTGGCATATGGGAGGGTTTTCAGTAATGTGAACGGGGCTGTGCCTGATGTCTGGCTGAAAATACATCATACTTCTGGCGCAGTCCCATTCATATATGTCCCCCTTTGTGTCCCAAAAAATTGGAATAAAAAGTGATCAAAGTTGCATGCATCTCAAAATGGTACTAATTAAAATAATACTTTAGCCCACAAAAAAATTCTCATTCAGGTCCATAGACAAAATATAAAAAGTTATTGGTTGCAGAAGATTGTGTTGTAGCCCAAATATAATAATCAAATAATGTTTTTATTTTTTAAAGTATTAAAACGTAACAGAAAGTTTACAAATTTGGTATCAACAGAATCATGCCAACCTGCAGGATATAGATAATGTGTAATTTATACCATACAATGAACTCCGTAAAAATTAAATCTCTACAAAATGGTGCAATTACATTTTTTTTCAGATTACATCCCACTTAGAATTTATTTGGGGTTTTCCAGTAAATGTTATTGTCAATGGTATCAATAAAAAGTACATTTTGTCCCCCAAAAAAAACAAGCCCTAGGATCTCTATATGGATTAAAAAATAAAAAAAGTTATTGATCTTGGAAGGCAGGGAGGAAAAAACAAAAACACGTTGGGCGACATGTATGAACAGGATTGCGGCAGTTATCTGGCATCAAAGATTTGGGGGCGTGTCACACTACATTTGTAGAATTAAACACATTTACGATTTTTTTACGCCAAACCTAGACCCATAACAGGTAGAACAGCCAGACCAGATTAAAGGTGGTCTGTCTGAGCCAGACTTGTCCTATTGGGACTACGATACGCCTGTATGTATGACCTGCATACGAACAGGTTCTTACATTCTGCCGCATTCTACACTACCTTAAAGATTAGAATGCCGTCAGTGCCAACGTTCATACATATTCCCCTGGTCTTTAAGGAGTTAATTTATTGTCATATCAATTTCTTCTAGGTGGACAATCCATGAGGTCCTGACATACATTTTTAGGCTTTAACTATGTATAGTCCACAACCAGATATTTTTAAATTTTTACGTTTTTGCTTTTTACTATGATACTGTGATTTTGCTTATAAAAAAAATATATTTAAGCGGCAATTAATGTGGTCATTTTAATGTGTTTTTTTATGCAGCACTAAAAGTTAATCCTAAAGAAAGAGAACAAAAGAATGAAGGAGTTACTGTATATGTTTCCTCCTTTTGTATAAATGCATCTATAGATTCAGTATCTCACAAAACTGAGTACACTCACATTTTTGGAAATATTGTATAATATCTTTTCATGGGACAATACTGAGCATATGACACTTAGATACAATGTAAAATAGTCAATGTACAGCTTGAATAACTGTGTAAATTGAGTGTGCCTTCAAATTAGAACACAAACATCAATGTCTAAAGTGCTGGCAACAAAAGTGAGTACATCCATAAAAGAAAATGGAGAAATTGTCAATATTTTGTGTGACCACCATTATTTTCCAGCACTGCCTTAACTCTCTTCGGCATGACATGAGGTTCATTGAGCTTCACAGGTTTCAGCCACTGGAATCATATTCTTTCATCTCCTCATGATGACATCACAGAGCAAGAGTATGTCAGATGCTTTGTGCTCCTCCACCTTTCATTTGAGGATGCTCTACACATGCTCAATAGGGTTTAGGTTGGAGGACAGGGTGGCAGGGTTCAGCACCTTTAGGGTATGTCCACACCCCAAGGAGTTTTAGTAATTTTTTTCAGTCTGATTTCAGATTTTGAAACAGTCTGAAAACCGACTGTTAACCATCTTCATAGACCTCAAAACAAAATCTTGTATGCAAAAGTAAACGGAAGATCAGCTCACCCATTTTACTCAGTCATAGTCCTCTGTGCATCTGGATCCACACCCATGTACATTAGCGGCGCACTGGAAGAAAACACACCGCTCGTGTAAGTAGATAGATGGCTTGACCTCAATGTGGGAAAACTCACTAAGCACGCGCCATGAATTTTATTAAAAATTAAACACACATCTTTATTGTTCATGTCTGGTAAAAACATATTAAATCCAAAGACACAAACGCATGTCTACGCAATTCGAGCCTCTGCAAAGGGCTCTTAGTCGTGACTAAATTTGAAGAATTCTGGAGTGCTGGAGAGTTTTTCCACATTGTGGTCATTCAAAATCTGCCCATTAATCTACACTGCTTGTTTTTTATGTCAGATTTCAGAACTGCCAGCATTACGAAAAACTTGGAACTTGTACATTTTTCCTAATTTCCATCTGGAAATTTACTATTGAAGCCAATGGGAACTGAGCAGAAAGTCATTGAGCTGATTTTGCGCAGATTTTGGGAAGTTTTGCCTAGAAAAAGCTCATTAGATGCACTATAGGTCCTACCTGTAGTGAGTGTGTTATCAAAGGTGCTTTTGTACTTTTTTTTACTCAAATTCACTTCGTGGTGTATGTGTGTACATATATATATATATATGTGTGTGTGTAACGGGTTTCCCCTCGACACCGGCAGTGTCTTCTGCTGCGAGCGACGCTGCAACCTGGTCCTCGGGCTGCAGGCGCGCTCGCATCTCTGCTCTCTACTTACCTAAATCCTCCTTTTTTTTCTGGCCGGTTTTCGATTGCCCCCCTAGGGCGCGCACAGTACACATTAAAATTAAGGGACAGGGCCCGGTGATTGGCTTTCACCGCCCCCCCAAACCATGAACCTTTCCACCTGCCTGCCTACCTCTTTTCCCCCAACTCGAACTTCTTCACATTTGGAAAAAAAACGTCACACCCCCGGCCGCCCCCGCAAAAATACGCAGGGGTAGCGACCCGGTAGTGCCCGCCCCAGCAAGTCCATCCCACTTTTCGGGGATCTGGTTAAAAACCGGGCCTACTTGACTCCCACTCCCCGGGGTGGTTAAACCATCGCTTCGGTGGCAAGAGGATCCACAACTCTGGGTTTGCCTTTTGGGGGGCCCATCCCGACAATATTATATAATAAAAATCACATCTCTACATGTCTGACAGCCATTGCATGTCAGTGTCAGTTGAATTCCAACCAAAAATACACCTCATTTTACTTTGTTTTGTTAGGTGATAACCCAACCCAAAACTTATTTATGAAGAAAGATAAAATATAAAAAACACTGCTGTGGGTTTTCCCAAAAACCTTCATAGGGCAACTGGATGCAAAACAAGTGCTAGGAAAGGCCAAAAAGGAATTTGAATGAAAAAAAAACTTTTCCATGCCCAAAGGAGTTAAAAAGAAAACTCTTTCTGACTTAAAACAATAGTCCTTAATTGTTTCTAAAAAATAGGAACTTGTTTCTTTGCATTATTTGAGGTCTGATAGCACTGCTTCTTTCCTTTTTTATTATTTTTAAGATTTCTCATTTACTGCAAATAATACAAAATTTTTTTGCTTTTGAATTCGTGAGACACGTTATCAGTATTTATATAAAAATAAACAATTCACCATATCTTCCCAAAAAATACATACCATAGAAGAGGAAAAATCTGAGAAACTGAAAATTTTGCATGTGGTCTCTTAGGCAACATGTATGATCGGGAGTTGCGCCTATTTTCTGCGGAAAAACTGCGCCTACCGGTCCAATCCACTGTCGGAACGCAGTGATGCGTGTTAGGCGCAACCTTTGCCACTTTCGGAAGCGCCTAACAAGAAAGGGGCCGTGCCATGGCGGCAGTGGTGGGCTTCTGGGGCGTGATGCCACCACATTCGAATACTCCGAGACATGCACGAAACGCGGTCCGGCAAAGTGAGGCTCATTGCAGCGCTCAACAGCTCCGACAGGCAGACCTAGTTGATTGTGGTCTAAATGAGCCGGAGGAGGCAAAGTGAAGCGAGAAGAAATACATCTCAGCTCACTCTGCATTTTTTTTCCCCATAGAACTCTATGAGATAAGTAGCTCACCCGCTGATTGGCTAAGCAGGACGAGCCCTTCTTCCCCCCAACCAATCACAGTACTAGAATATTTCCCATAGACAGTAATAACTTTTAGGGCGCCCTTTAGAGATGGGCGAATTTCTCAAAAATTCGATTCGGTCACTTCGCCGAATTTTCCGACAAAAATAAATTCGGTCTGAATTACTTTCGGCACGAATCGCGTTAAAAAGCCTGCTATTTCCCGGCGTGCACAGAGCCCTGCAGGGTGCTGTAGAACGTTGTGGCCATGCTTAAATATGCAGAGGGGATCTTGGTTTGGTCTTCATACAATGTTGTGTTTAGTATGACACGCAGATGACTCGCCCGTCGCTATCTTATAATCGCTTCACTAAAAAATTCCCTGGGCACATAAAATAAGAGGCAAAACTAACCAAAAAAATGAAGCGGGAAATGTCGTCTGATAAAAGTCATGCCAGCGAAAGCTGGAAAAAAACAAGCTGAGAGCTCAGGTGGTACAAACATTAGTGGTCCAAGAGGTTTGGAGGTGATGCGGCAGCCAAGGCAGAATGAGGTCAGGGCAGTGGCACCATGACATTCGCTGGAGTGGCAAAACACGAGGAAGCCACAGGAGTGGCACAATGACCTGAGAGCGGCAGGTCACGGCGGCAGCAGTAATGAGTCCAGGCAGTGGAAACAATGACTATGATGAGTGATGCGTTGGCTATCGTGGAAATTCAGAGCAATAGTCGATAGTCCCCCCGGGCGCTATCCGATAAGGTTTTTCGATAGCTGGAGCATCGATTATGAGCGATTACCATTAAAGTCTAGTGGAGAGCAACAACACCTTCATTATTCATACACCCAAACAAGGCTGCAAGAGACCTGAAACAGTTAAACACATTCCACAACAGTCAAATGAATACTGCTACATCTTAGGCAACACACTTAGGTTATAAAGTCACAGAAAAAAAGTCCACAGACCAATCACTATCCCTGTCTTGTACCACAGCATGACCCTTAAACCAGCATCCACCCACAAATTAAAAAGTGGCCAGAAGGCAGTATGATGAACCATCATGTTACTTGCACTGGATATATATGAAAATCCCTGTCCAGAACGCAGCATGAGCCCCAACCTGCCATACCCCCCCCACATTTAAAAGTGGCCGCAAAAAGGGTCGTTCAACCACCATTTTAGTTGAACCTGGACACTAACTATATCTGTCCCTGTACCGAGCAGAATTGACATTAAACCTGTCTGACCCAACAGTTTAAAAAGTGCCAGAAAAAGGAGTCTTTCAACCACCATTTTTTTAGATGAACTGGGACATATTCTTCCCTGTCCTGGGCCACAGTAAATGACCATATAAACCTGTCTGAACCCCCAGATTTAACAAAGTGCCGGAAAAAGAGATCTTTAAAACCACCATTTTTAGTTGAAACTGGACCATTGACTAGAACTGTCCTGTGCCACAGCATGACCCAGGGCCCGGAGTTCAGTGGTGCGGTTGAGAGCCCAGGCTGGCGTCCGTCATCTATTAACACGGAGGTTAAAATCCCTGATGAGCAGCACCAAAAAACTGTCGTGCTGCAAGCAGAGTGGCGGAAGCAAGTGTGAGAACACTCCAGCCATCCTCAGTACACATCCAAGACCTGGGTAAGCGGCTTGTACCCTTCCCTCCGTATGAGTTGCGGACCACTTAGAGCTTCACTTGGAAATACGGTGGTAAACGCTCCTGTTACACCAAGTGCCCTTTTGCTTGGCATCTTTTTCTCATTTTACACAACATGCCGGATTAGAAATTGTCTCTTACTTTGATCTCTTCCGTGCTCCATACTCCATGTCTCTGAATAACCTACAATCTGGTCAAGTTTTCTTACCTCCCTTGTACAATTCCGGGGAACTATTTTAACCAGCCTATTTTGTACCTGCAAAGTTTTTTAGTAGTATTAATTCTAGAAAACACATTTTTTAAAATAATGATGGAATCCTACCAAAGTCTTTGTATCTCTTTTTTTTTTCATTGTATTGAATGGGTTTGTCCTCAATACAGGGAATTGATAGCTCTGTAAAGATCATGCAAAAACACAAGTCCATTTTGCAATATGTGTCCATAAAAGTGTCCAACCTATTCCTTTTTTCAGACAGCAACCATCACCCTTGACCACTCTTGACAATTGTGAAGAACAAATGTCTGATAGAAACAACATTTTTTTTAAGAATAAGGACCTGTAGTATAGCTGCATAGTTCACAGCAAAATGCCCCCAAAAATTCAAAGCATGACCCTTGAGCCCACTTTGGGGCAATGTGAAGAACAACTGTCCCTTTAGAAACAACATTTTTAGAATAGGACCTGTATAATAGCTTGCATGTCACAGCAAAATGCCCCCAAAAATTCATAGCATGACCCTTGAGCCACTTTGGACATTTGAGTGAAGATCAAATGTATCTGTTAAGAAACAACAATTTATTAATAATAGGAACGCTGTAGATTGCTGCATTTCAAAGCAGCATGTCCCAAAAAGTTATAAAAATGACTTCTCAGCCACTGTCCAAAAATTGTGAAGGGGAGAAATGCCACTTAAGAAGCCACATTTCCTGTTCCAAAAGGACCATAATAATTGCTTAACTCACAGCTACATGACCCCAAAAACTTATAAAATATGACTTCTCAGCCACTGTTAAAAATTGATGAGGGGAGAAATGCCACTTAGAAGCACATTTCTGATCCAAAGGACATGATTATAGCTGTATCTCAACAGCTACAAGACCCCAAAAAATTATAAATAATGACTTTTCAGCCACTCTTAAAAAATTGTGAGGTAGAAAATCGCCACTTATGAAGCCACATTTCCTTGTTCCAAAGGACCATAATTATAGCTGTATCTCACAGCAACATGAACCTCAAAAAACACCATTATAATCAATGCGAAAACTTTATAAGAAAAGTAATAAAAAAAAAAGAGTATGAAAATAAAGGTTTTTTTGTATAAGAAAAAAAAAAATAGATGGAACAAATTTCCCGGAGTTGCATGAAACCTTGCTGTCTTTACAGTCCTCCTCACAGCAAAAGAGAATAAAAAGAGGAAAAAGAAGAATAAAAATTGCAGTAAGAATGATCATTTTAAAAAAAAGTTTTCAAGAGTACCAATTCTGTTTGAAAAGGGACAAATGTGAAGTAGACCGGCATCTAATCGGTGACCTCGCAATTGGGGCCACTACATCATCAGTGATCCAGCCAGATTCATCTTCGATGAAAGTCACACGATCCACATTATCTGGTGGAAAGCCGGATGCGTTTGTCTGTAATGACCCCTTCAGCTGTGCTGAAGGTCCACTCAATATGACGCTGGCTTGGCTGGCAGACAACACCTCTATGATGGCGTGACGAGCCACTCAGGCATTCGCCATTTGGATTACCAGAAGTCAATTGGGTCCGAACACAAGCAAAAACATCGGTGTTGAAGACGAAGATAGTCGTGCACCATGATTCTTAGCTGATCTCTGTTGTTTGGATGTTTCCCCTACAATTGCATGCGTTGTAGAGGTGGAAAACAAAGATTGCCAGCGGTCACACATATATGTTTGCCGCCCACCTTGCCTGCAGCTGGCCCGCTCACGCCTTCAACTTGGCACACTACTGCTGTCCAACGGAGGCCCCTCCGCAGATGTTGTTTCCACCGTGCATTTGGGTGAACGTGAACAGACGCAATAGATTTCACCAGTTTGATCAATCAGCAAGGTCCTCCATTATCCAGCATTTTACTCTCATTTGGGATGGGTGGAATGAAAAGTGCTGAGTTTTGGTTTTGTACCGGGGATCCAGGAGGGTGGCCACCCCGTAACTGTTGTTCATTATGTGATGCCTTAATGCGATGATCATGTTGGAAGGAAATGGAGCATCCACGCACTCATGTAGAGAGATGGAGCCTTGATTTTTCCATCCCCAAGCCTCTGGTCGAGGGGCACTAGCAAACTGATCTTCCTCATCTTCCTCCTCCCGCCTCAAATTGCGCCAACCTCTTTCCAAGTGCCAGGGACGTCGGTAACAACTTCGTTGTCATAGGAATACCTTCTCCTCCTCCTCCTCCTACATCCGCTGCCGCCGGCAACAGCTTCAACAACAGCCCTACTTGCCTGAGATGAACACCCTGAAGAGCTGAATCGCCACCTATGCACTAGCTCTGGACCCCGAAACCCCGCCTAATGAAGACCGACTGAAATTGTGAAACTGTCGGGCCTTGTGATATGCGGAGAGAAAGGCTCCGTGTCCGCCCCAACTGTGTCCGTCTCCTCCTCCGTCGCTGGGCGGGACCTGTTGTTTCAGAGTGGTCCAACGATCGTCCAGAACTAAGATCACACCACAATGCTCATGCAGACAAGGGCATTGTCCGCACCGACCATTTTGGTGGCTTCATCAAAACTGGCAGGATGGTGCAGAGCTCTTTCACCTGCCTCCACTCTTCGGTGGGCTCAACACCCCGAGGTCCCGCTGCTTGTCAGCGCCATGGTCACTACTTCGTACTGCGTAATGGCATTGCGCTGCTGCCACAATCGCTTGAGCATGTGGAGGGTGGAATTCCACGTGTTGCCAGTTCAACATGAGACGTTGACGGGGAGGCCGTGCTGACGCTGCACCACGCAGCCATGGCGGGACGAAGCAGTGTGCGAACGGCGGAAGGTGCGAACATCATACCTCGGAGCCCTTCTTCAGCAGGCAGTCCGACCCTGGTCAGCTCATTAGAAAATTCTGGACGACAGGTTCATGACATGTGCCAGGCAAGGGATGTGCTCCACCTACCGATCTTAAGGCGGCCATCAGATTTCGCACCGTTATCGCACACCACCTTGCCTGGCAACAGGTTTCTTGTCACCCAGCCAGTCGCTCGGCTCTCGTTGCGGAGAAGACGACCAACAGCTCCTGACCTGTGTGTGGACTTGTCTCAAGGCAGATAAAATTTCAACACGGCCTTGTGTCTCTGGCACGTGATGCCACCAGAGGACCTTGGGGGAAAAACACAGCACCATCCCTGCGGTTTTTTTTGAAGAGCGTGCGCCGAGCCCTGAGAGCCACCGTCACCCCCAAGACAATCCACGACCAGCTCACCCAGTGACTGTCAACCGAGAATAGCGAAAGCGGCCTTGGGCCGTGCATACATAGTCGAGAGACATCCACCCATGCTCACCCAGTGAGCTGTCACAGAGATATAGCGGCCTTGGCCGGGGGGTGCTGTACTAGTCCAATAGTACGAGTGAGATGGACTTTTCAGACACAGAAGCATTGACAACGCGCATTGAAATTTTAGATGACACCGTGTGCTGGCCAGGGCAGGGACGCTTTTCTGGCAAAGAAATGCCTGCTCGGCATCTGGTATTGGGGGCAAGGCGAGGCCATGACGTGGCTGAACCCATCTGTGTTCCACCAGACGGAAAGAGGCCAACAATTTCCAAGGCCAAAAGCCATGCAATGCCGACATTCAGCGCTTCTTTGGCTTTGGGATGGTTTGGTTAAAGTGTTTCTATCTGCTCCCAAACCTGGACGACAGGAGCTTGCTGCAAGACTGGCCGCTGTAACGGCGTGCATGGGGTCCGTCAAACTGGCAGAAGGAGAAGGGGTAAGGATGGGTCTCTGGTAGGTTGCTGTGGTACGCGTTGGCGCCAGTGGAGGCTGAAGCAGAGGCTGTATCCCTGATCATGACTTGAGAAGACAGGCGGCAGTCTGAGAGAACGCTTGAGTGGTGGCGGAGAGGAGGAGGCAGAAGACAAAGGGTGTTATAGTGGATGGAGGCCCGGCGTCGGTCTGGCTTTTTTGGCCAAGTTCCCCCATTTCAACTCATTGCATTCGTGCATGTGACTAGACATGTTGTGGTGGTTAACCAATTAAGATTCTTGCCTCTACTTATGCGTTTACTGCAAAGCTGGCCATATGACAACGGCGGGTGAATCAGAGGCTGCTCAAAAAAGGCCCAGTGCATGAGAGGTTCCTGGACCCTTTTTGACGGCGATAAGGGCGAGGAGCGGGAGTTTGCCTGGACCGTGGCGGTGGAAATCATATACAGCGGACGTCTGCGACCGCCCTCTCCCTTTTTGTGGCGGACCCGTATTGACACTACCCCCACCCGTCTTTCTCCTCGTCCACTGATGAAGCGCTCGCAAGCAAATTCAGCGGAAAAGTACCAGGATGGATCCACCCTCACCTACCCCCCCAATGTCGTCATCATCTCATCAACAACAAGGTAGACTTGTAGTTCGTCAATGACTTTCCGGCATCCAGAAGCTGCGGGCTACAAGCCAAGGGGCACTGCAAGTGCGTGCCGACCGCCGGGATTTTTGGGCCGATTGACCGCTTTCCTTCACCTACTTGAAGGCATCCAGTAACCTGGGCGTCATAAGCAACTAAAATCATCCTCTTGATCTTTTAACATGCCCTTCTGACCCCATCCGCATTTTTAGTCTTCAAAGAGGTCTTCAGACCATGGATTTCCACAGTTTGGGTACACACCACGAGTTGACATATGGGCTGCTTTCAAGTTGGACGGATGCTGATGACCGACATTTGGTGGCCGTGACTGCTAGACGGAGGTAAGACAGCTAGATCAGGGTTTGCAATAACCACTGAAGACAGATTGGCGACGATTTCGTTACTTAGATTCACAGTGGCCCTGACCCAGCGATGACAGGCCTGACGGTCCTGCAACTGACGATCCGCGGCATGCGTGTTGTCGCCAGCACTGAAGGAGCACCTACTCTCGTACCTCTACCTCCAGTGCTACCCCCCCTTTGCTTCGCTTACCCACCTGCATTTCTCTCCATGTATCCAGAATATAAAAATTATGAGAAGGTATTGATTAGTTTTGGAAAGTCTCTTATAAAAACGGCAAATCAACAGCCTATTCTCAAATCCTCTTAATCAAAACAAAATTGCTGATTCAACATTAACTGCAAGGTTCTATCATCAAATCTGGAACTGGTCAAAAGTCCCAAAAACCGTAACGTTATGGTTTTGGTATAATATACCGATATTTTTTGCATCACCTATCAATCACCTGTGGTGAATAAGAATTGCTGTTTTTAAGATTTACGTAGATGCTGCGACAATGAACAATGCTGGTGGTGCAAAAGTAAAAAAACACTAACTGTTATGTTTGGTATATATAAACGGTATTTTTGCAACCTTTTCAATCACCTGTGCTGAATATAGAAATTGCGTTTTAAGATATTTACGTAGATGCTGCGCGTCAAGAACAATCTGGGTGCGCACAAGTCAAAAACACGAACTGTTAAGTTTTGGTATAAATAAAACGTTATTTTTTGCACCTTTCAAATTCACCTGAGGTGAATATAGAATTAGCTGTTTTAAGATTTACGTAGTATGCTGCATCAATGAACCAGATGCTGGGTGCGCAAAAGTCAAAAAAACCCACGTAACTAGTTTGTTTTGGTATAAGAAACGGTATTTTTGCACCTTTCAATTCACCTGAGTGGTGAATAAGAATTGCTGTTTAAGATTTTACGTAGATGTCGTTCGTCAATGACCAATGCTGGGTGCGCAAAAGTCAAAAAACACTTAAACTTGTAATGTATTTGGTATAATAAACGATATTATTTGCACCTTTCAATTTCACCAGTGCAGAATATAGAACTTCTGTTTTAAGATTTACGTAAGATGACTCGGCGTCAATGAACAAATGCTGGTTGGCCAAAGTCAAAAACACGTAACTGTTATGTTTTTGGTAGAATAAACGGTATTTTTTGCACCTTTCAATCACCTGTGCTGAACATAGAATTGCTGTTTTCGGATTAAGTAGATGCTGCTCGAAATGAACAATGCTGGGGTTGCCAAAAGGTCAAAAAACACGTAACATTTTGTTTTTTCTATAATAAACGGTATTTATTGCACCTTTCAATTCACCACAGGTGAATATAGAATTGCTGTTTTAAGATTTACGAAGATCCTGCGTCCATGAACAAGCTGGGTGCGTCAAAGTCAAAAAACACAGTAACTGTTACTGTTATGTTTTATTGGTATAATAAAGCATATTTTTTGGCACCTTTCAATCATCTGTTGGTAATATAGAAGAATTTCTGTGTTAAGATTTACAGTAGATGCTGCGTCCAATGAACAAGTGGGGTGTGCAAAGTCAAAAAAACACGTAACTGTTAATGTTATGGTATAATAAACGGTATTTTTTGCACCTTTCAATACACCGTGTGCGAATATAGAATTGCAGGATTTAAGATTTACGTAGATGCTGGCGTCAATGAACAATGCTGGTGCGCAAAAGTCCAAAAAACACGTCACTTTATGTTTTGGTATAATAAACGGATATTTTTTGCACCTTTTCAATTCACCTGTGGGGTGGGGAATATAGTAATTGCTGTTTTTAAGATTTACGAAGATGCAGGCGGGGGGTGGCGAATGAACAAGCGTGGGGTGTGCTCAAAGGGGGGGGAGAGTAAAAAAACACTAACAGTATTTTTTGGGGATAATAAACGGTATTTTTGGCAACAAACAACCTGTGGTGAAATATAGAATAGCTGTTTTAAGATTTACGTGGATGCTGCATCAATAAAGCAATGCTGGGAGCGCAAAAGTAAAAAACACGTAACTGTGATGTTTTCTTACTGATTCAAATCGGTAATTTTTGGCAAACAAACAACCTGTCCTACTACACATTGCTTGTATCGTAATTTAAACTGCAAGGTGGATTATATCAACAGTCACAGGTGTAATGGTTTTTTTTTAAAAAAAAAAAAAAGATTGAAAATGAAACACCTATCTGAAATGTATAACAATAATCAAAGTGGAGTTTTTGCAGCAAACAAAGAGACCAGCAGTTACTAAAATGAGTGATACCAATATAAGTCAGGCTGCCCAATATCCAGGAATATTTCAATAGCAAACTGTTAATAATAAAGATATTCCACTACAATGTCTACACTAAGTCTTGGTGAACTTTATCCATTGTTCTTTATAGATAGAGCTTGTCTGTGTTCGCCAGCGGGGGCCCCCCCCCGCTCCCCCCGCCTTTGGAATTTACAGCGGTAGAAGCTGCTTTAAATTCTCTAGCTAATACATAAAATCTTCAAATCTCTAATCTAACTAAATTGGAAGGATCACAGCTAATAGTAGAGGTTTCTCTGTGCAGAAATAGGACTAATTTCGCTGAGCTGTTTGGCCACAGGCAGAGCGCAGGTCCTATCCTATGAGACGCTGAGAGACACTGAGGCTGAAACAGGAAACGCTGTTCTATGTAAAACGAGGTCATGTGATTTTTCCAGCCAATCGCAACCATACACATCCCAGTCATGACGTCGCACACACATCTCACCCTGCTCTATTCTGTAATCTGATTTGCTGGCCGCCAAAATTACATGAAGCGCCGAAAAAGGCGCGATCTTAATAGATGATGCTCAGATTTTAACCCTTATTATCGCATGATCTGGAAAATTTCGATCACCATAAAAACCTTGCCGATTTCAACTTTGTCGATAAAAATCGCTCAACACTAACAATGACATTCTGGAGGTGGCAAAACAGTATTCGGCCACAGAGTGGCACAATCAAACAGTGTGGAGGTCACGGCGGCAGCAGTATGAGATCAGGCAGTGGCACAATGACATTCTGGAGGCGGCAAAACAGTATTAGTACACAGAGTGGCACAATCACACAGTGTGGGGGGTACGGCAGCAGCAGTATGAGGTCAAGGGAAATGGCACAAGACATTTGGAGGCGGCCAAAAAAAGTATTGGCCACAGAGTGGCACAATCACACAGTGTGGAGGTCACGGCGGCAGCAGTATGAGGTCAGGCAGTGGACAATGACATTCTGGAGGCGGGCAAACGTATTAGGCCACAGAGTGGCACAATCACACAGTGTTGAGGTCACGGCGGCAGCAGTATGAGATCAGGCAGTGGCACAATGACATTCTGGAGGCGGCAAAACAGTATTAGGCCACAGAGTGGCACAATCACACAGCGCGGAGGTCCCGGCGGCAGGGAGTATGAGATCAGGCAGTGGCACAATGACATTCTAGAGGCGGCAAAACAGTATTTGGCCACAGAGTCAAATCAACCCGTTGGAGGTCACGGCGGCGCAGTATAATCAGGGAGGAACAATTACTTCTGGAGATGGCAAAACAGTATTAGGGCCCCATGTGGCCAATCACACAGTGTGGAGGTCACGACAGGGAGCAGGC
>JAODAL010065591.1:0-18165 GCA_025379985.1 Phyllomedusa bahiana
TTTTTCCCCCCTCTCCTTAATTTTGTATTGGTCCCAAGGCACCATGACAGCTGGATTCTCACCAGCCCCACCCAGCAATCTGCCCCCCCCTTTTCTGCGATATTCGAACTCGGGCCCCAGGTAAACAACATACTGTTCAAACGACCCCGGTCTTTGTGGCAGATTGCCCTGTCTTTTTCACCTAATAATGGGTCCCCAACTACTAGCACCTTCTAGCCTGACCTGCACTCCTATTCCCCCCTCTTACTGGAGCAGACAGGGTAGTTTTTTGCTGCAGCAATGTTATTTTGACTGATATCCCTTCATCTGCCAATCTTGCAAATTTGTTGGGGTTTGTCCCAGTTCGGGACTAGCCTCCCTAAAAATTTCTTCCCTCTACCCTTCTTTCTAACTGTTAACCCAGCTAAGCTGCCTTATGTTCCCGACCTCATGCACCACCCTCCCCAGCATCTACACCTGCAGTGATTGCACAGTGAGCAGCAAACTCGCTTCCAAGTTGGCAATGGATCTCAGTGTCGTCACTTGCTCATTTAGATCCAGGACCCGGGGCTTCTAATGTGCAGTGTGCACACATCTTGCACAGGCAGAAATGCCCCCTCGAACTGTTGCTAAAGGATGGCATACATTGACAGGTTGTGCACGGGAAACGGCATTGTCAAACATGGAACTCATTGGGATGTTACCAAAAAGATATATGACCAAATTATAATAATAAGTAATAAAATACTGTCTCCTCTAAACTCTCCAAATCTAAAGTCTCTCAATCTCAAGTCTCCACACTTAAAACCAAACACACTTTAAGGAAAACACACTCGCAGACTCGTTCACTCGCTCAAAATACTCAGTTTTAAACCTTTCCCCCACTGCTGTTTGGCTGTGCTGCAAACTCTCTTTCAGAAGCAAAAGGTTCAAGGAGAGAAACATGGAAGGCGTTCGGGATACGCAGAGTAGGAGGCAAGCGGAGCTTGTAGGATACTGGGTTCAGTTGCCGAAGAACAACAAAAGGGCCCAAATGCTTAGGGCCTAACTTATAACTAGGCACCTTAAAACGAATATATTTAGCGGACAGCCAAGCTCTATCACCCGGCTTAAATAGAGGCGCAGGTCTACGGTACCTGTCGGCCTGGGCTTTGGTGCGAGCGGAGGCCCGTAGAAGGGCCTGTCGTGTGACCTGCCAGAGTGCCTTGATGTACCGAACTTGGGCATACACGGCAGGGACGTGACACGAGGCAGCCAGAGGGAGGGGCAGGCGGTGATGCAGCGGACTCCGAGTTTAGGGAATTATATGAAAATTCTGCCCAGGGGAGGAGGTCAGACCAGTTATCCTGACGGGTGTATACAAAATGACGTAGATAGGTACCTAAAACTTGGTTGACCCTCTCTACCTGCCCATTGGTTTGAGGGTGGTATGCGGACGAAAAGTCTAGCTGAACCTGCAACTGAGCACACAGAGCCCGACAGAATTTTGACACAAACTGGACCCCCCTATTCGAGACGATATGCAATGGAAGCACGTGTAGCCGAAAAATGTGGTAGAAGAAGTGCTGGGCCAGCTGGGGAGCAGAGGGTTACCCGGGCAGAGGAACAAAGTGAGCCATTTTTGAAAATCTATCAGTTACTACCCAGATGACCGTGTTCCCAGAGGAGGCCGGGAGGTCCATGGCTATATGGGACCAGGGTCTTTCAGGCACCGGGAGAGGCTGAAGCAGACCCGCGGGTCTGAGACGAGGGACTTTATTATGGGCACAGGAGGTACAGGCCAGGACAAAGTTTCCCAACTCTTGAGCGAGGGTGGGCCACCAATAATAATGAGCGATTAGTTTCAGGGACTTATGGACTCCAGGAGACCAGCCCGTTTGTTAGGCATGTCCCCACTTCAGGATACGAGGCCGCATGGCAGGGCGTACGTAGGTCTTCCCAGGGGGTAGATGTTGAAGGTCCACGGGGGCCGCCGTGAGGAGTCGTTCAGGAGGAATAATGTTCTGCAAAGGTGGTTCCAAACCCACTGTGTCCGAGGATCTAGAGAGGGCGTCTGCCCTGACGTTCTTTCCAGCTGGCCGAAAGTAAAGAAGAAAATCAAAACGGGCGAAAAAGAGTGACCACCTGACTTGCCGAGGATTCAGTCGTTTAGCAGACTGCAGATAGAGAAGATTTTTGTGATCGGTGAAGATATCGATGGGGTGGAGGGCTCCCTCCAGCAAGTGCCGCCATTCTTCTAGGGCTAACTTAATAGCCAGTAACTCGCGATCACCGATTGTATAATTTTTTTCGGCTGGGGTGAAGGTTTTTGAGAAGAAGCCGCAAGTACACAGTTTCCCAGAGAAGGACTTCTGAAGGAGAACAGCACCTGCACCTACAGAGGAGGTGTCCACTTCTAGGATAAAGGGACGCTGCGGGTCCGGGCGAGACAGAACAGGAGCAGAAGCGAATGCTGATTTGAGGCTTCTTGGGCTTCTGGCGGCCAGGATTTAGGGTTGGCATTTTTCTTCGTAAGGGCCACCAGCGGGGCCATGATCGTGGAGAAATTCGGGATTAATTGTCTATAATAATTTGCGAACCCCAAAAAGCATTGGATAGAGCGAAGGCCCACTGGTCGAGGCCACTGTAAGACTGTAGACAACTTCGAGGGATCCATCTGAAGGCCCTGATCCGAGACGATGTACCCCGGGAAGGGCAACGAGATGCGTTCAAACAAACATTTCTCCAGTTTGGCATATAACTGGTGGTCACGGAGACGTTTGAGCACCTGGCGGATGTGGTGGTGGTGAGTTTCCAGATCAGGTGTCAGGGCTAGGAATTCCATGAGTCTCACCCAGACAAACCCAGACCAGGGAAGGGTCCGGTGGCCCCTCCTAAAAGGGGGGGGGGGTACTGTCAGGGCTAGGCTGTGCTCAGGCTGCAGGGATCAACAGGCTGCAGCAGCTGATGCACGATCCCACCCTGATACACTTGCTGCTGACACCTCTGTGAGTGACAGGGGCCCAGCCACTCCTGACAGGGGGCGAGTTGCACCAGCCTATGGGAGGACCCGGAGGCGCTCAATCAGCTGCAGGGGCGGTATCCAGGAATCCATTTAAACTCCCTGAAGGCTGGGAGCTGTGCGCTGTGATATTCCTGGCTACCTTGTTATTTGTTTTTGTGTTTGCTTATCCGTATTCCTGACCTCAGCCTGTTCTCTTGACCCCGGTTTGTCTCCTGATTTTGTGCCTCGCTCCCGTTCGTGTTTGACCTCGGCTTGTTTACGTTTATCCCTCTGGTTCTGATTTGTGGCTTTGGCGTTCCCATTTGATATTGACCCATACTGTCTATTACTTCCTACATCCCCAGCACTTTAGCAGAGCAGGGACTGTCGCCCAGTTGCCGTCTGCCGCCTAGGGCAGCACGTCAAGTAGGCAGGGACAGTGGGCTGGGTTCCAGTTAGGGCTCACTGCACCTCCCTGACGTGACATTATCACAGGCCGAAACCTTTACTGCTCTACCATCACTATGGACCCCATGACAGCTCTGGTGGAGCAGATGCAGGGGCTTACTCAGCTAGTCCAGGATCTGGCGCTGAGGGTAGAACAGCAGGAGTCTACCCAAGTCAGAGTGTCCCTGCACTACCTTCCCCTCATGTGGAACCCCCTATCCAGTTGCCTGACAGGTTCTCTGGCAACAGGAAGACCTTTGTGGCATTTAGAGAGGGTTGTCGCCTGTATTTTAGGCTCCGCCCACTTACCTCAGGGAATTAGGAACAAAGGGTGGGAATTGTTATGTCCCTACTGCAGGATCCCCCCTAGGAGTGGGCATTTTCGTTACCGCATGACTCACCTAAACTGTCTTCTGTGGACAGGTTCTTTGCCGCTTTAGGGGTACTTTTTAATGACCCAGATAGGGAAGCTGTGGCCGAAGCTCAGCTGACCACCTTGAGGCAGGGTGAGAAGACTGTGGAGGAGTTTCGCTCTGAATTTCGTCGCTGGTGCGTTCCGTCTGGATGGAATGACACAGCTCTCAGATGCCAGTTTAGATTAGGGTTAGCTGACCATGTGAAGGATTTATTGGTGGCTTACCCTACCCCTGGTACTTTAGATGAGGCCATGGCACTGGCCGTTCGTCTGGACCGGCTTTTTTAGGGAGAGACGGCAGGAAAAGGTTCCCCCCCGGTGGTCCACACCATGGTCACCCCTAAACCCATTGTTTCCGACTTAAACCCAGAGGAGCCCATGCAAGTGGGGGCTTTTTCTGTCACTACGGCTAGTGACCGTAAGAATACTCGTCGTATCCAGGGGTTGTGCTTCTACTGTGGAGAAGATGGACACAGAATTCCGGAATGCTCCAAACGGAAGACCAGGTTGGAAAAACTCCAACGCCTAGGTGGTCAGCAGGAAGATCACCTAGGCGAGCAGGTATTCCTATTGTATCCAATAAGCTGCTGCTACCAGTTAAGATTTCATACTTGTCACTGTCCGGTTCTGGGAGTGCGTTTGTGGATTCTGGATCAGCTTCTAATTTTGTTGATGTGTCTTTCGCCAAACGTCTGGGCCTACCTTGTAGACCGCTATCTGACTCGCTGCGAGCTGTGGCTATTGACTCCACTCCACTAGATCGGGGCGTAATCCAATATTGTACCCCTGAGCTGGAGATGGTGGTCGGATCCATACATATTGAGAAGTGTATTCTTATTTGTCATGGAGGGCTGCCCGCTGATGTGGTTTTGGGGCTGCCCTGGCTTCAGAAACATAACCCAGTGTTTGACTGGAATTCAGGGAAATTAGTCAGATGGGGACAACGGTGTGTTGACAGATGTCTCCTTACCATGCTGGGCAATACTGATGTGCAGGCTAATGCTCTATCTGGAAGCAGCTGTGCCAGCGTTGAGGCCTATGCGGCATCTTGTGCAGTTTGCGCGTGGGCTAAGGTTCCCAGAACTCGTCCTCCTGGTGAACTATGCCCTCCACCTGTACCTGAACCTCCATATGTGGTTCAGGAGGTGGTTAACCTGGTGGCATATCGGCTGAAATTACCCTCTTCTCTCCGTATACATAACGTGTCCCGTCGTGCACTTCGTAAGAGGTATATTCAGCCTGTGCCTCCTTCTCCAGTTTGCATAGAGGGGGAGTTAGAAAATGAAGTCACCCGTATCTTAGATGCGCGTAAGGCCCAAAGGTCACTGCAGTATCTGGTCCATTGGAAGGGGTATGGTCCTGGGAGAGATCATGGGTTCCGGCGAAACCTATCCATGCTGATCGCCTGGTGAGGGAATTCCATGAGTCTCACCCAGACAATCCCAGACAAGGGAAGGGTCCAGTGGCCCCTCCTAAAAGAGGGGGTACTGTCAGGGCTAGGCTGTGCTCAGGCTGCAGGGATCAACAGGCTGCAGCAGATGATGCACGATCCCACCCTGATACACTTGCTGCTGACAACTCTGTGAGTGACAGGGGCCACAGCCACTCCTGACAGGGGGCGAGTTGCACCAGCCTATGGGAGGACCCGGAGGCCGCTCCAATCAGCTGCAGGGGCGGTATCCAGGAATCCCATTTAAACTCCCTGAAGGCTGGGTGCTGCGCCTGTGATATTCCTGGCTACCTTGTTATTTGTTTTTGTGTTTGCTTATCCGTATTCCTGACCTCGGCCTGTTCTCCTGACCCTGGTTTGTCTCCTGATTTTGTGCCTCGCTCCCGTTCGTGTTTGACCTCGGCTTGTTTACGTTTATCCCTCTGGTTCTGATTTGTGGCTTTGGCGTTCCCATTTGATATTGACTCGGACTGTCTGACTATTACTTCCTACGTCCCCAGCACTTTAGCAGAGCAGGGACTGTCGCCCAGTTGCTGTCTGCCGCCTAGGGCAGCACGTCAAGTAGGCAGGGACAGTGGGCTGGGTTCCAGTTAGGGCTCACTGCACCTCCCTTGACGTGACATCAGGAGAGAAGATTAGGATATCATTTAGGTAGACGATGACACAGACGTATAGGAGATCGCGGACGATCTCGTTGACAAAGTTCTGGAACACCACCGGAGCATTGCAGAGGCCAAATGGCATGACAAGATATACAAAATGGCCATCTCGGGTGTTAAAGGCCGTCTTCCATTCGTCGCCTTCACGGGTACGAATCAAGTTGTAAGCTCCACGTAGGTCCAACTTGGAAAAAAAATTTGCGCCACGGAGACGATCAAAAAGCTCCTCCGAGATCAGAGGCAGGGGGTATTGATTTTTTATAGTGATTTTGTTAAGTTCCCGAGAATCGATACAGGGCCAGAGAGTACCATCTTTCTTCTCCACAAAGAAAAAATTGGCCCCTGCAGGCGAAGAAGACTTGCCTATGAAGCCTTTCCGGAGATTCTCCTGGATATACTCCGACATCGCCTTGGTCTCCGGGACGGAAAGAGGATAGACCCTGCCTCGGGGCGGAGAACTGCCGGGTTGCAGGTCAATAGGACAGTCGAACGGCCGGTGCTTGGGAAGAGTTTCGGCCTGTTTTTCAGAAAAGACGTCAGCTAGATCCTGGTACGGAGGCAGAGGCTTTGTAGACTTTACAGAGGCGGGCCGTAGAGCTGGACGGAGTACAAGAAGGCATCGCGAGTGGCATGTGGGACCCCAACGGATAATCTCGCCCGTATTCCAGTTTAAGGTCGGAGCATGGTCTTGCAAGCAGGGAGGCCCAGGAGGATTTCAGAAGAGGAGCGAGGCAGAACCAGAAGTTTCAGAGTCTCCTTGTGTAGGGCACCTATCTGCAAGGTGAAAGGCGCAGTGCAGAGCCGGAAAGGCACTCGCCACTGACGGAGGAGACGAACAAGGGTTTCTGCAGAGGGGTCACCGGAAGACGAAATTTGGACACCAGTGCATGGCTGATAAAGTTTCCAGCGGACCCTGAATCAAGGAAGGCGGTGGCTTGAAAGGTGCTGTCCGGCGAAACTCTGCAGAGTACGGGAATGGTCAGACGGGGAGAGGCCGCACTGACACATAGGGATGCCTCTCCTGCGAGCCCTAGGTGTGAAAGTTTCCCAGGTGTGCCGGACAGTCTCCAATAAAGTGGCCAGAACCGCCGCAGTAGAAACACAGCTGCTTCAGACGACGCTGCGAGCGTTCTTCCTGGGTCAGGTGGTCCCTCTCGAGCTGCATGGGTTCGTCCTGCGGAACCCTTGGCGGAGGAAGAGGAGGACGTTGGAAAACCGGAGCCAGACGAGGTAGCCGGCATGGTCAGGCGACCTCCCGTTGGAGGCGGAGCTCTTGTTGTCTCTTCGCAAACCGAAAATCAATTTGGGTGGCCAACCGAATCAGTTCGTCCAGGGCGGATGGCAGGTCCCGACCAGCGAGCTCATTTTTAATATGACCCGAAAGGCCTTGCCAGAAGGTTGCCACCAAAGCCTCATTATTCCAGTCCAACTCACAGAGTACTGACCCATGGTAGAGTCCGCCTGACGGAGACGGAGCAGAGCTGTGGCAGCGGAGGAGGTGAGGCCAGGTTCCTCGAGACAGTGCGGAACCCCTGGAGAAAGGCATCAACGGATCTCCTTGGTCCCATAGCGGAGTGGCCCAGGCCAAGGCTTCTCCCGATAAGAGGCTAATTATAAAGGCCACCTTAGCCCGCTCGGTAGGGAATTGATGCCCCAACATCTCGAGGTGGATGGAGCATTGACTGATGAAGCCACGGCACTTCTTGGGGTCTCCATCATAGTGACAAGGAAGCGGCAGATGCAGAGAAGGTCGCGGTGCAGGAGCAAGTAGAGCCATGGCTGCAAGGCGTCAGCCGCCGCAGGTGGAGGTAGAGGGGCCGCAAGGTTCTGCATCATGGCCGAGAGCTGTTCAATACGCTGGCTCTGCTAGGCGACGGCCGTTGTGACGTTCCGGAGATCGGGCAAAGGTACCCTGGCGGAATCCATGGCCAGATTGTACTGTAATGGGTCGGTGGATTTGCTGGACCACTGCAAGTGATGATAGTTAAGTCACGCCAGAGAGCGGAGTCTAAGTAGCCCCCGGTATTCACCAGAGCCCGCCGCAAAGCGGGATGGACTTGCTGCGGCGTAAGGCTACCAGGTCGCTTCCCCTGACGTGACTTGCTTGCGGTGGCGGCCGGAGTAATGCGTGGTACAGAGACGCAATCGAGAAGCGTTGTCGGGGACAGGCAGAAGGTCAGGACGGGTGGCAGAGGTTCGTGGTCAGAGACGGGCAGATGGTCAGGGCCCCACATACACCTGAGATCTTGTAACACAAATAAGTCACATGACACCATGGAGGGAAAATGGCAAAATTGGGCCCAATCTAATTTTCACTTAGAGTTGTACTCACTTTTGTTGTCACTGGTTTATGATGTTGATGACTGTTTTGTTGAGTTATTTTAAGAGCACATCAAATTTATACTGTTATACAAGCGTACACAGAATACTTTACATTGTATCAAAGTGTCATATGTTTAGTGTTGTCCCAAGAAAAGATATAATACAATATTTACAAAAATGTGAGGAGTGTACTCACTTTTTTGAGATACGGTATGTAATGTCCATGCTGCAAGACGAGTGGGTAACACTAGTCAGGGTAGTGCTTGAGTGGCAGGGTATTTACGGGTGAGTAAAGGTTTTATTTCTGATTTATAACAGTTGAAGCTCATAAGGTGCGTTGACATGGCAAAGACAAAATACCGGTTGGATTTTCTGACTGGTATTTTGTCTTTTCTTGGCACGTAGGGGGATGGCTTTTGCCTGCGGTCTGTGGATTCAAGCCGTCCCCTTCACACCCACATATTTATGTTCTGCCTGAAAACGGGGCTGAAGAATGAATATGTTCAAAGTTTTTCGTGACACCGGCGGTGTCAAAAACCATCCGGCGGAAAATCTGTGCAGTGTAATCAACACAAAAAAAGGAAAAATAGTCATAAAACTTAACTTTTACTTGATATGATAATAAAACATTCCATTAGAACAATAGAAATATGTGTACTCTCAATCGTCACCACATCAGCCAATACCAATGGTGTCAGAAAAATATTTAAAAGATGGGACTGGTAAACATAGCCCCAGTAGACCCTATCTGGATTACTACCATGGCCCTCACCTAAAAACACACGTTGGTGGCCCCAGTAAGGGTGTCCCCATCAGGAACCTCAACCTATGGTAAAAAGGAAAACCCTAGACTTCCCTGCGGTCCCGTCCCAACATGTTTCGATCCGCCCCAGCCACTGATCACATCAGGGGACAGGTAAGGGATATACAAGGAAAACCAAGAGAAAAAGTTGCCCAAAATAAATGTAAAAAGAGTATAAACAAAACATACAAAAAAGAAACCCTCTAATGAATACAAGATAGCAACAAATATTATGCCACCTGAAAACTATCAATATCTCGTACAGGTTGGAGCAAAACAAGACACCAAAAAATGTCCTATAAGAAGTAAATAATATGAAGGGGCACCAAACGAAGACATGAGTACCTGAACTGGTAATGCAAGGAGTCCCAAAAAAGTAAGCACCTCACTATACAAGTTAGAATGCGGGCTTACTTTCACCAGCAGATACCTGGATTAATGGCCCCCATATATAGACTAGGGAGAAAAAATATAATGATAAAGGTGACAATAGACATTAGATTTACACTTAATAAATTCCAAAGAGAATAAAAAATCAATGGTTACCACTGGTTGACAGTTTACAGACGGTTTTCAAATCCGAAAACCGACTGAAAACCCTTGCCATGGGGACAAGCCCCTAGTTTTCTTAAAATTCCAAACAACCCCTTTAAATGTATGTAAATCACGTGTTTACTTTTAGTGAAATCTGCAATTTTCTGTGAGAATGAAACGTTATTCTGACTGATTTTCAGAACATGTTATTAGTAAAATGCCGTAGACAGTAAATTCTTTTTCCCAGAATTAAAAATTAAAAATCTTTGTGTTATCTTTTTCTACCTCTAACAAGAACATTCTTCATCTGGGAGGAAGAACTGTCTCAGGGGTTATTCCCACAGGTCAATAGAAGGTGATCGTCCGGATGAAACCGTGTTTAATCCGTGACCATTATTTTTAAGTGTGAAATGATAGGTCTAGGGTGGAGGAAATGATCTGTCTATTAGTAAACAGATTGTTTTATTTTATTATCAAAAGACCTTAAGAGATTTGGATGTTTGTAGATATATGGTTGAAATATGGTGTCAGCTGTTGGCTGGTGATCAGTATTTCAGGGCCATTAACAGGTTACTACTCCCTTCTTTTTTCCCATGCTCTAAGGCTCCAACATGTTACTTATGCTAATCATCATGGTACTTCTGCTACATAGGTGATAATTATACACTACAATCACAGAAGCTACAAATATATAAGGCTCCTATTAAAATAGACAAATAAACACTACTTACAAAAAGTTAGGGCTGTTTGACTTTCGGTTAAAATGATAAATTATAAGATAAACATAAAATTTCCTGAATTTTTTAAAAAATTAACTAAATGAGGTCATCTCTTAAATTTTGAATGCATGTGTCCAATTGTTCAATGTTTCAGTACTTTTTGCACAACTTGCTGATCTCTAGCAAGGAGCTTAATGAAAAAATTCTCAACAGGTGTTTGATCCCTGAATTACCCAATGAATTTAGAGGGTCAATTTTAATTAAGATTTAAATAGTCCTCCTCATCATGCTGTTCACATTTTAACATCATGAGACCAAGACATCACCTTTCAATTGATCAACAGTATCTTGTCATTGAGAGGCTTCAAGCAGGATGGTCTCAGATGTAAGTGACCACTGAGGTTAAAGTGTCACAGAGTGTCATCAGCAAATTGCAGTTAAAAGACTGGTAGAGTCACTGGAAGAGTCACAGAAAGGAAAAGAAGTGGCCTTCCTTTGGCTACGTCACACAATGATGACCACTTCATTGTAAACAATTTCCTGCGGAAGTGGATGATGAATGCCACACAACTCTAGGCAAATCCACAGAGGATGAGAACAGATTTTGTTAATAAAAGTATTCATTAACAAACTCCAGCCAACCACATGGACAAGTACAAGACCAGAGTAGGGCCAGGTTCTGTGTGGGATCCATGAGGATTTGAATAGTTGGTGGATGTATGGCATTAATCCTTGGCAGAGTTTTTTTTTCGATTGTAATCTCTGTTTTCCACTACACCTTCTGATAGCCATGACTTTTTAAAAATTTTCTGTCTACATAGATGTATGAGAGCTTTGTTTGCATGGCAAAATGTACTTTTTAGTTGTAAGGAACCCTCAGAGAAGATAAACAGATAGGGACAGACAGACAGTGCGCCATGGCGTTAAGTTACCCCAAGGCTGTCCCTGCCTGCGTGGCGGACCGGCCCTAAACGGTTGGCGACAACTGGGCGGTGGTCTCTACCTGTGTATGTGCAAACACAAAACAGACAAGACGGACAAAACACAATATAGAAAAGTCAGGCGAAAATTTGTCAGAACCAGAGAGAGCAGAAAAGGTACAAAAGCGACAGGCAAGAAACGGATGTAACAAGGCAGGCACAAGTTCAGGAAATCCAAGTATGCTTATCCAGAGAGGAAAAGTTAGCTCAAGAAAAAGTCTATCACAAGCACTGGACAAGAGGAAATGTGGTCTTCTTAAGGGATACTAGAGTCCAGTTCCAAGATGTGATAGGACTGGCCCTCTGACATCCCAACCACACAGAAACCAGATAGACAGACAAGAAAGGTGAGTGGAGAAGGCAGTTGTCACTTACCAATCAGGCAGAATGGTCTGTAACCATGCCTTAGGGTGCTTTCACGCAGTGCGTTTTGGATGCGTTTTTTGTGCAGGAAGGTACTGCAATTAATGCTGTACATTGCTGCACAAAAAAACAGAAAAAATCACGATTTTACCGCAATTTTGCCATTTTTTTTGTGCAGCAATGTACAACAATAATTGCTATGCCTTCCTTCACACAAAAGGCATCAAAAAACAAGTCTCAAAAACACACCAGAAATGCACTGTGTGAAAGCACCCTAAGGGTGCTTTCACACGGTGCGGTTTTGGTGCGGTTTTTGGATGCATTTTTTGTGCAGGAAGGTACAGCAATTAATGATATACATTGTTGCACAAAAAACGCATCCAAAAGTGCAGTAGCTGTTGTACCTTACAGACAGAGGGCTGCGTTGCAGCCTGAACAGGCACGGTCATGACATTAGTAGTACCATTGACTATACTATATAATTTCCTGGTAAAACCTGTCAAAAATTCTCTGCGGGATGGATCCTGAAAAAAAAGCAATTGCGGCATTTTTGTAGGAGTTGCGTTTTTATGTATTTTACTGTCTGGTATAAATTATATGTTATCTGTATTCTGCAGGTTGGTAAAATACCAAATTTGTAGCGTTTGTATGTTTTAGTGCATTTAAAAAAAATACAATTTTTTTTTCATCTTTATTAACGCACTACAGCACCAATTTCTGCGACCAGTAACTTTATTTTATTTTTCAATCTATGGACCCTGAATGGGGTCTTTTTGTGGGCTGAGATGTAGTTTTTATTGGTACTATTTTGAGATACATGCGACTTTTTGATCACTTTGTATTCCAATTTTTTTGGGATGTGAAATAACCCCAAAAAACCCAAAAAATTTTGGTGTTCTGCTCTTTACCATATGGCATAAATGCTGTTACATTTTAATAGATCATATTTTATCCGCCGTGCTGATACCAACTACTAGAGTATGTGGCCATGGGGGGCACGGTCGCTTGTACACTGTTCTGCAATATAAATATTTTGCAGAAGGGTATCCCAATATGGCTCTCCTATTAAATCCTGTCTATGGTAAGATGAAATTGGACTACTAACATGGCAGCAACAGAGGCTTTCCTTAGGCCCCCGCCTGCTAGGAAAATTGCTCTGCACCTCTGTGGAGCACCATTGCTTTTTTCGGGACTGCTGTAGCAAGGGTGGGAGTCTGATCCGGGCTTTGCTGGAGCTCTTGAGGCCTTTACAGCCTGCAGCTCTGAGACCTCAGGTGAAGTGAATAAACCTGAGGATCTTGTTTGCCAGGGCCCTCCACAGTGTGCTGCAGAGAGGAGCTGAGAGAGGAGCTCTGGGCCACAGTCTGGCTACCTTGTACTTGCACTTGATCTACACTACATGGCTGTATGTGGACCTTAGGCATACCTAGCTGGAGTTAAGCCATATGTTTGTTTTGTTAAAGTACATTAACAGGATGCTGTGAAGCCTCCTGCTGGAGATATTTTGTGTTCCTGTTTGGTGTTCTTTTTTCTTGCTGTTGTAAAAATAAAACCCTGTTATTTTTTTTTAACCAAACAAAACCCATTTTTGCATCTAAACTTCTGCCATATAAATATATACTGTATATAGTACTGTATTACCATGATTAGATCTAATTCCTTGCTAAGGTAGTGGTATTGTGGTCTGTCTCTATGTCCTTGTGGTAATTTATGCTCCCCATTGCAGTCCAATGATAATCTAAAGGCTCTACTGGAAAATGTCCAGTCCCAGGTGTACTTTGGTCTGTTTTATTTTATGCTTATTTTTTCTTTTTTTGTCAAAGCAGGGAACTTGGTACAGTTATTCACTCGTTCACAAGCTACAATAGCTTTCATGTGCTGGAAATAGAAAAAGGAGCAGTCCTCATATGACAGTGGTTCTGACTAGGAGCATAAGCCTTCTGGGCTCAGCGCCACCTGGATGGTACTGCACCACAATTCTTAATAGGTACTACAGGCTCACAAAAAATGCATTGAATATTAACGTTTAATGGAATCTTTTTGGGATCAAACACGTGATTACTAAGCTGCATATGTCTGAATTACATTCCATTCCATTTTGTATAGTATATTCTGGCAGGGAAAGTACATCCATATTAACAAAAGTACCATCATTAAAACCATAGTGGATGTAATGTTTCTGAAGTAACATTTGACTCACTGAGCCTTGCAAAATGACTGTGAGTAAAGCCAAACCAGATACTCAGCTCCTCATCAGTGCAGAGCAGAGTACAGATTGGGTGGGTAAGAGGCTCTAGATGTATCTCAAAAGGGATAATCTTCCTCAGAGGAGCACCATGGTACAGCCACTGAAACGTAAACATATTAAAATAAGCGCAAGGAAAAAGAGCCAGGACTCTATTTCACCTATTGGGTCTTAAGCATTCCTCAAATCACATACAACTCACTGAACTGTACAAAGCCAAACCACATACTCATCTGCAGAGAGAAAGAGTACTACATTTAATAGGTGGAGCTGAATCCCATGTCTTTTACTTTCTGCTTATTTTAATGTATTTATATTTCAGTAGAGCCATTATGGCGTTCAAGTCTCCACACACCTACATGGCATATTCTCATTGTATATATATATATATATATATATATATTTTATATATATTATATAAAATATATATTATTTATATATGTATTTATTATCTCATGAAAGTAAGTACACCTCCCACCCCTACGTTTTTGTTAATATTGTATTATATCTTTTCATGGGACAATACTAAACATAAGACACTGATACAATGTAGTCACTTTACAGCTTGTATAAGTCTATGGTCAGATTACGTAATGTCGGTCTGTACTTTGGAGCGTAATTGCACTTCAATATGCCCCAAGCATACAGTAATTCATAGTAATTCATAGTTCTCATTGGGAGCTATGGTTACCTGTTCTTTCCCTCAGTGCACAATACGCACCTGGGGAAAGAACTGACATCAATTCTTCTTGGCGATTAGGGAGAATGAATGTCAGTAAGAGCTTCAGAGGAACGTCCTTGCCAGCACATCTCTCTGAGGCTGCAGGCATATACAGCGGCAAGTTAATCGTCCGAGCATACCCGAAGGCTATGTTCACATGGCTTATTGCCGGCGTAATTGTGGGTATGGATTTCGCCCACAATTACGCCGGTTGCCGTGTAGCGGAAGGGGGGGGGGGGTCGGTGGCTCGCCGGCCCCATAGACAACAATTATCCATGGCGCGTATTCCGCTGGGATAATGTGCATGTCACTTTCTCCCTGCTCGCGAAATACGGCGAGTGGGGAGAGGACACAGAATCCATAGTTCTCTATGAGAACTGTGGATCTTTCGGATCAAGAATTGACATGTCAATTCTTAGAACAGATCCAAAAGACGGATCTGATAGATGCAATTAAACATGCATCAGCAATCACTCATCTGAACCTATGGGCAAAAAATTGAGTTTTAGACCTAAACCATTTTCATACATGTGGCCCAAAGTGTCATATCTTCAGTGGTGTCCCATGAAAATATATAATACAATTTTTCCAAATATGTGAGAGGCGTACTCACTTTTGTGAGATGCTGTATATTTTGTTTTCTTTCTTTTCTCATAATAAATATACATATTCACATACATACTTTGTAAAACATTAAACCCTAGACAGATACTGTATAGCAAGCATACAGTTTATAACTGGAAACAGTTAAATTCTGAGTTATAACTGTTACTGGACCACGTATTTATTTGGGCCTAATAGCAAACCCGGAAAGCTTTTCAAAGAATTAAAAAAAAAAAAAGCCAAAAACTCTGCTTAAACCAGAATTCCCAAGTCTTGACTGAGGAAGTAGCTACTTACATATGATTATGTGAATAAATACAGTTGCTTGGTGAAAGAACTTGCAAGCAGGATAAATCTACGCTTTGTTCACAGACTGTCAGGCTTGTAATTCACTTTGAAAGAATGTTTGAAGTAACCAAGGGACGGGGACGGAATTTTAAAGAATTGTATTTGTGGATGCGCTCTGTGTGCCAATGCCTTCTGTCTTTTTTATGAAGCAGTTTATTGTCAGTAATATGAAATATAGCAGAAAATCCTTACGCACAAATGTTTAACCAAACCATACAAACATAGTCTCATATTTTAGTATGTATAAAACTGTATACAATGGATTCAGCAATCTGTACATTGGTGAGTACGGGAAATAATAGACCTAAATGCCATTGTTTCTTCAGAAATACTTTAAGTGTGCATGGTGTCCTTTTAATTATCAGCCAAGCATCCTCATCCCTCTCTGCCCTGTGAATAACACACAGCATAAATCTTTTTCTTAAAAATGGCGCAGCTTCAAAATATGTATAAGAAAATACACATAACAATTGGGCAACCAACCAACCAACATTGTCTGATAAAGATGCTTGCTGTTTTCATTGTTTGGAGTCAAATCAGAGTTATTTCCAGTGGCGTAGCTGCAAGGGTTGCAATTGCGACCAGGGCTTGTTACGCCTGAATGCAGGCAACAGCGCAAGCATAGTGGCCGGTATTGGAGGAAGCTCCTTTCTGGTCCACTTAGCCCCTGGTTACGACAATGCAGGCAGCGCAATGTGATAATATCATCACATCACCTGGAATTGGTATTGGAATTTGCGCCCTGGAGCAGGTGACGTGAAGACCTCATGCTGCCCACCCAGGAATCAAATAAGTATTAGGCGGGAGAACAGGGAGAGGAATGTGTGTGTGGGGGTTACCAAGGGGAACATATTTAACTCCCTACCTACTGGTGGCCTTATATAACTACCTACTGAGGGGACCCTATAAACCTATCTACTGAGCTAGCTCATGGGGGACTATATACCACTCTACCCACTGAGGGGCCTATATGCAGTATCTCAACAAAAGTGAGTACACCCCAAAGTGAAAATGGACAAATTGTGCCATTTTCCTTCCAAAGTGTCATGTGACTCATCAGTTTTACAAGGTCTCCAGTGTGAAAGGTTCACAAGACTTCATATACAGCCATGGTGATTTGTCATTTTCAACATCAACGAATATATTTATATATATAAATTATAGGAAGGCACAAAGGGCTATTGTGGATGGTAGATATGTGTCACTGAGGTGCCTGACCTTGATGAAGTAAAAGCCATTTTAGTATACCTGCAATGCAGCTATTCTGAGATTACTTTTTGTAGAGCAGTCAAAGAGCTGGGTGGGTTGACTGATCCCATGTTCAAGGATTAGGCTAGATTTAGAAGTGTGGATATCTTCAATTTTGGATGTGAAACAAAGGGCTGCAGAAGGTGAAGAGCTGTGGCTGACAAAGGAATTCACTAGAGAGAAGGCAGTTGAAGAGGCAATGTGACAGGAGGGCAAGAGGGAGGTGCTTGAGATCAGACAGATGAGAGAAAGAAGCAGAAGGGAGGTTGGTGTGGTGTGTCAGCATTTTTAAAGGGTAACTTATGTGACCTATACTGTTAAGCAAAAAAAGGGGCTGTTTAATGCCGTGCATGGAGAGCAAGAAGGAGAGTTAACTGTGAGGTCTCAGGACAGGCGTAGACAGAGAGGGAGTCTCCCGTCCCACAGACGAGCCGCCGTAGAGAGACCGTTACACCATATAAGGACTGAACCGCAGAATTGGCATCCGAGTTACCCGAATACATTTATGTGATTTATGTGATTGCTACCCTGTTCATTTGTTCTCTTGTACTAAATATACAGTAAATAAGAGTTAAGGTTAGAGACTCTGTTTGTTCGCCGAACACGATTTTACAGGTGTACCAGGGTTTACTAGCCTTAGACTCAGGGTGAGGCCATCATTGTTGGGATGATGACCCTACATTTTTGTTGATAAGCAGGTTGTAGTTTAGGGTTTAGCAGGGACAGTGTTAAGCTATTTCTGCCATTTATTACATTTACCCAACTAACTGCCTCCCTGTGGACTTTTTTTTAGTACATTTACATATGAAGTAATATGTATTGTTTTGATCACTTATTTTAATAGACCTATTAAAGGTTTTTGTATTGTCCAGTGACTGTTAAGTAATCTATCTTGACTATACGTTCTATGCTATCTGGTTTCGAGTAACCAATACTTACGTCCTTCTGTCCCACTTTCCAGGCGAGGGCTTACTTGGCTTCTATAAAGCCAGAAGTGTTAGGTGGGAAGCGAGTGTGGTTTACTACCTGTCTGTGAGTGCTTAGTGGAGTGGTGTTGGTCTTAGAACCATAGTTGGGCCTCGCTGTACCTGAAGGAGTGAGACCAAAGAAAAGTCCACCTAACCCTGTGAGGCGGGGTTGGTGGAATATGGTATTGTGCTTTATAACAAGGACTTATTCTGGTTGTTTATTTGAAGCCTTTGGTTTCTGTTTGCTGTTTTCTTTTTGTGCCAAGAAGACTGTTTTGTTCATCTAAAAAGACTGCTGCCGAGCTTTTCTGAGTCATTGGGTGTCACAAAAATGCGTGAGGGAAAAAAAGTTTTGTTTCATGTGATTTTGCAAAAATTT
>JAODAL010065592.1:0-18165 GCA_025379985.1 Phyllomedusa bahiana
TTTTTCCCCAGCCCCACCCAGCAATCTGTCAACCCGTCCGCGATATGTCGAACTGGGCCCCAGGTAAACAACATACTGTTCAGACCCCGGGGCTTTGGGGCAGTTTCCCCTTCGTTCCCCTAATTTGTTTGGTAAATATTTTCCATGGGGTATAAGGGGTCCCTGTCGCTACTATGCGATGGGCCGGGTTTTTCCAAGCCCCGCAGCTCAACCAATCACTCTTTTTCTGCATTTTTACTGTTTTTTTAACTGTCCCCCTTTGATTTTGATTGGCCCATACTTCCCCAAGGGTTTTAATGATTCACTGTCGCTCCCTTTTGGTTTGGGCGGGTTTTTTCTGCCGCCCAAATGAGAAAGCTTACAAAATTTTGAATTACTTAATTCCCGGCAATTTTAAATACCCAAATTCCCCATAAGCCCGTTCTAGATTTTTGGAAAGGGGTTTTATTTATGTATTTTTTTTAAGGTTTTGAGCTCATTTTCAGAGAATGTCTACGCCTTTATAAAGGCTATTTTTTTTATTCATACTCCTGCCGCCGGACATCTTTAATGATTTCTCACTTTTTCCAGCCTGTCTAAAAAGGGAAATAGTTGTTAGGCCAGTCGCACACTGCGCCTAAGTCCCCACTGGCCCAAACACGGCGGGGGCCGGCGGACTTTTCCCCCGCTGTATTAGCCCCTTCTGGGGATGGCGAATATGAGCGAGCCCCACTGCCCTAATCCCGCACTGCCCCCACGCACTGCGACACTAAACTTTCCCCCCCTGTTATCGCCCGTGGTCGGCGAATTTTAGGCCAGTCCCGCACTGCCCCTAAGTCCCCGCTCTGCGCCCCCCCACTGACGAGCGCGGGGACTTTACACCGCTGTATGATCACCTTGGCCCCGACATAATGAGGCCCCAATTTCCCAAAAACTGGCGGAAAACGGGCCCGCTCAAATTCTATGCCCCAGGGATCCACACAACCGTAAATAACCTGTGGAATTATTATTAAATGTAAAGTAAAGGTATAAAAAAATTTAAAAAAAATTTTTGCAATAATTTTTAAGTGAACTTAAGCTATTCCCCCAAAAAGACAACTTGCCCTGTAAAACAAGCATCCACAAATTCATATTGAAAAAAATAAAAAAAAGTTAAGACTCTTGAAAAAAGGGGAAGGGGAAAAACTAAAAAAAAAAGGCGGTCATTTAAAAACTTTTTAGGTGTTCGTTTAAGGGGTTTTAAAAGGGGTTTTTTTTCCTCAACAAATTTGGCTATGGGTTTGGGTATGGGGACAGGTTTTAAACCCCTCATGCATTATCTTGAGAACAGGCCCTAAAAGTCCCCCATCGAAGGAAAGCTTTTCCACAATCTCCCTACTCTTTATTTATTACAATAGGCATTTTGAGCACAGCTGAGCAGGCGAGCTGAGCTATAGTTGAAACTCGCAGTAAAAATGGATGCATAAAAGGTGCCATGCACCTGCAGCCACCTTTCTATTCTGCACAGTGGGTGTGAGTAATGAGGGCATCTGCACCTATAAGAAATTTATAGCATTTTACCTTTGGAAAAAATGAGGAACATGACACAATATGTGAGGAAGGTCAAATCACTCAATAAAGCAAATGACTTTTTAGTCTAAATCATCATTTGCTTTATTGATAGAAGTTAAATAAGACTTCACAGAATTGCAGTCTGTTGCAATGAGGATGAAAAGATCTGCAAAATATTGTAGACAAAAAACAACAGAATGTTACATGTTAGCAGTGTACACACATTTTAGGCAGGTGTGGAAAAAATGCTGTAAAGTAAGAATATTTTCAAATACAGAAGTTTTAATGGTTTATAGTTTCATTTAATCTGCAGCAGGTCTACGAACCTAAACACACAGCTAATATCATAAAAAAATTATCTTCAGGGTAAAGAAAAACAAGTAGTTCTAAAAGTGATGATGTGGCCCCACAGAGTCCTAATCTTATCATCCAGTCTACTTGAGATTACATATTGTAAAGGCACAAAACGATCTGAGCAAACTACATCCACAGAATATCTGTGCTTACTTCTCCAAGATGTTGGGAACAATCTGCCTCTGAGGTCCAAAAAAAGTAAACTGAGAATTTTAAAAAACAATGGGTGGTAAAAACCCAAATATTGATTTGACTTTGATTTTTCTTTTGTTCATTCACTTTGAATATTGTCAGTTGATAGAAATACACTATTAACATTTCTAGGTTCAAATTCCTTCTTATTGCAGAATTTTTCCAGCACTCGCGTACAACTTTTGCACAGTACTGAATGCGAGTTTGGGTTTCGAATTTAGCCTTGATCTCATCTTACTGACAAAATGAATCCTTTTTTGGCAAAATGCATGTAATCCTGGGGACTGTAAAAAAATGGGGGAAAGACCCCAAAAAAGTTCAGAAACAAGTCCAAAACAACTACTGAATAGGTTATACTAAAGGTAAAGTTCTTTTCCAGATGTTTTGGTGTATAAAATTATTTTAATGGGAAAACCAAATCAATAACATTTTCCCTAATCTTTTTTTCATTCAAAAAAAAATCATCTACCTGGTTTCAAAATTGGGGTCTTATAGGTCAAAGATCTTTCTTATAGGTGAAACTGTATGTGGCGTTCTCCAATGTAGCTTCCAGAAACAGTGAATAAAAAAAAAAAAAAAAAAAAAAATAATAATTTAAAAAAATAGTAGTAGTAGTAACAGTAATAGTATTACTACATACAAAAAAAATCCTTTAATTTTGTTTTATGGACATGTAATATTGGATGAACTAATAAGATTCTTGCATTAAGAACTTTCAGTGTATGTATGGATCAATAGACTGATTTAATCATCACTGGAACCATTACAGCAGATAAAAGGGGCAGCAGATGTCATAGTCTAAGTCAATTATGATACAAAAAAGATAAAAAAAAATAAAAACCTAAACATACTTTCATTACATGACCAAAACTGTAAATTGAAAAAAATTACCCAGATCTGCGCTAGTTTATTTTTGCATTTAAAAAAAAATAATATTTCAATGTATTGTCACGGTGTTGTCCCTGGGCTTTCAGTGAAATTTTTATAAGCCTAGAAGAGTAGAATTTGCCTGCATTTTTTGGGGACATTATGTACCTTTCCCCTGCCTGTTATGTGTACCTTAAGCTTCTCTAATGATGATCAGGTGCCATCAAGTAGATTTCAACTTGTAGCGACTCAGTGGATAATTGTTCTGAACTTTGATTAGTTTTCATTCGGAAAAACAGGAAATTTGGCCTTAAAAACCCCTTTAAAAGGGGTTTTATCGTTAAAAAATCATGTCCAGTTGGGGAAGAAAAATAAACATTTTTTTAATTGGGTTGCATTTCCTCAGTCACTTTGGTTTTAGCAGATAGAGCTTTTCTGTAAATCTTGTTCTATTTCTGCTGTTTTCTGGTCGGCCATCCCCCCCGGTCGGATCCCGTCCCCTAGACACACCCCCGCACTGTGATTGGGTGACTACATTTCATTCACCGTTGGGATACGCCCCTAAACGGAAACGCCCCTTCACGGGGCCCCCCGGCTTGGACGGGCCCCTGGGCCCCGAAACTCGGTTTTTCTCCCCTCTGAGCTGTTAAAAACGATATTTAAAACCAGGGTCTGCGGGGCCCATGTACATCCCCACTCTAGGGGAAGGGTTTGGGCAATTACTGGCTGTTTTAAGGGGCCTTTTTCCAAGAGGTTGTTCACCCCCCTCACAGGCCATCCTTAAGCCAACTTTGAAAAGGGCGTTTCTTTCCTCAGATCTAAGCAACTCACCTCCTTTTGACATCACATCTGTATGTATAACTAAGGATTCAAAACATTGTTTTTTACAAGCTGTCTTTTAGTCAGTGCTTAGCTGATCCACCTGCAAGAAAGAGGTTAGGGGGTTCAACCCCTCTAGTTTTTTTTAAATTTTTTTTTAAAAGTACACATATGTAAAGATATAAAATAAATGTGTAGACATCAAAAATTTTATTTATATACACACACAAAGCTCCCTATATTAGTGTCCCACCCCAAACAGTCACACCAAGCACTTTCCAACATATGTACACAATGCATATACTCTGGTGGATGAGACATATATAGGGGAGCTATGTATGTGTATATATATCATTATAGAGATTGACATATATATTTTAGGTCTCTCTAAATATGTGTAGAATTTATGGGGGGAAAAAATAAAATACTCTGTGAGGGACTAGAACTCCAAACCCCTTCCTTGTAAGAGCAAAGCTCTACCGGTGCACCACAAGTCCAAGTTAGTTACAGGTTGAGCAGGATCTTCTCTCAAAGCTGATTGCTTCTTTCCCCCATTATTTTCACTCACATGTCACTGACAGCAGGCAGAGATCTTTACTTGAAGCTGACATTTGTAGTTGAGTAAAGATCTCTGCCTGTTGTCAGTACAATTTGGGTGAACACCACTAGAAGTAACAGCTGCAGTATTTCAGTGTAATTTGTGTGTAAACTAAGAGATATAGCAGGTGCTTGTGAAGCCTGAAAGCTGCAGACATAAGCATGCAGGAGGCTAAAGAGCTGTTATATCCAGACATCCTTCTGCTTCTACTGCCTAACCCAGAATGATGATGTCACAGGTCTTCAGTGAGGAGAGACACGCCTCCTGGGAGCAGAGACACGCCTGCTGAGAGAGACACGCCTGCTGAAGGGGAGAGACACGCCCCTGGATTTCAAACTCAATCTCAGAGAATTAGCAGAACAGCACGAACAGTTCAAATGATAAAACTCCTTTAAGGTCTAAGCCTGTTTTGGAGTTAAGGACCAAGCCCTTTTTTTCAAATCTACATGTCCCAACTTTATCTTTGAATAACTTTTCAATACTTTTACCTATCCATTTTGATCAGAGATTGTTTTCTCATGAAACATGTGCTTTAATTTAGCAATTAATTTTAGTCGATAAAACCCTTGTTTTAGGTGTGAAAAATATCGAAATGTTGTGAAAATTTGGAAAAAAATTTTCCATTTTCAAAGTTTAAAAATTCTGTGTGCAAGACACTTTGTCACACCAAACAAAGTAGTAAATAATGAAAAATTTTACCATATATCTACTTTGTTTTTGGCGTGATTTTTTTAAAAAATCCTATTATTTTTTAAGACATTTGGGGGCTTTGAAATTTAGTAGCAAAATTTTTAACATTTCAAGAAAATTTGCAGAACAATTTTTTTGGAACCAGGCCACTTCTGATGTCGTTTTGAGGGCTTGTATGTTAGAACCCCCATAAATGACTCAATTTCAGAAACTACACCCCTTAACATAGTCAAAACAGCATTTAGGAAGTTTTTTAAACCCCTCTAATATTTTCCAAAATTAATGAAAAGCAAAGGGTGAAATTTCAAAATTTTTAAAACTTTTTTGCAGATTTCCCGATTTTCATTTATTATTCATTGGAACCCCGTAGATTTTACCAAGAAATTGCAACTCAATAATGATTCTCCTTATTATCCAGTTTTTAGAAATATCCCACTTGTGGCCCATTACACTTTTTGACTCTTCCACAGGCCTCAGAATTAAAGGGAGCACCTTCTTGTTTTAGAATATTTTTCAGGCTTTATTGGGGTAGTGATGGTCAGTGACAGATGTGGGAACAGAAATTACAAACTGTCTTTTTTCACTAAATCAGACAGCTATAACAATATGAGTGAGGGGAACAGGGACTTGGCAATGAAGGGTTAATTTTTTTTGTGTGTTTTTCACTGTATGAGCCAGTGATGATCCGGGCAGAAAATTGCTGGAACTTGAAAGTGGCCAACGTCTGATCAACAGCTCCCCCAAAAATAGATCACAGGGCATGAAGTGATTTTGGCAGTGGAGGGGTTAATGAAGCATTTTAGGCTGTGACAGGCCAGATCGCAGCACAGGGCACTAGGACCCACACAGAATTTTGATCTCCTACTCTCTCTCACAGAAACAGAGCCTGGAAGTGGATCACTGTAGTGGTAGTCAGCAGACTGACTGACCATCCCAATCTGCACGGACTGCAATGATTGATCACCTGCGTGTAACTTGCTTATACGTCAGAAACAGCAATTACATAGGCTTTCACCTTATCTCTACAGGGAGAAAAAAGCTTTATGATTTTCCGGACGTATGGGCATTAACGCAGTAACTTACTACGGGAATGTCAGGGGTTTTAAAGAGTTAATACTTTTTCTAATGTGTTAATCCCACTTACTTTTATTTTTTTTTTTTCTTTGCCTTCTACCTTAAACAAACATAATGTTTTTTTTCTGAGATCTTCCCTTTGGGTTGGGAGGCCCAAATATGAGATCTAGTCTTTCATCGGGGCCCCCAAAAGAAAGTCGGTTTTTCTCTCCCTACGGGTTTGTTGTTTTTCACTGTCCTGGCACATGTAAGACTCCTCTCCAGCACCAAAATCAAAGGAAAAATTTTTTTTTCCTTCTTGTTTCATACGCCCAAACCTTCACACCTTGGACATTTTTGAAAACCAAAAAATTTAAAAAGTTATATTTTTGTTTTTAACCCCAAAACGCCCTTTGGGGCTTTAATAGCCCGGGGCCCAAAGGGGTTTGCGGGGGATCGCGCCGCACCCCGCCGCACCCGGGGGTGTTAGGGGAAAATCCCCAAACCCCGGGGCAGAAACAGCCCCGGGCGGGGGCTCCGCCCCTGGCTTTTTACCCCTCGGGCGCCGCGGCAAAGTGGCCGCGGCTCTGAAAAAAACTCCGATCGTGCCGCGCCCCGACGGTGCGGTATGGCATAAGCGCTATGCTGCGCCGTCCGATCACCGGCATTGTGGTGGGAGCCTTGGAAAAGGCCCCCATTTACCCTGGCCGGTTTGCCCCCTTCCCGTCCCGCAGACGGGAATGGGAAACCGCCATCTTTGTCACCCAATGCTTCCTAGCAATGCATTGGGGTTGTTTTAAACAATCGCCCCACCTAGTGGTCAGTCCCAGGTGGCCTCAATTTACAGTAAAAGAAAAAAAAAAAAAAAGTTTTAAAGTACAAAAAAAAAAGCTTTAAAAAGTTCAAATCACCCCCTTTCCCCATTTTACACTAAAATCTTAAAAAATAAAAAAAAGTTACCATTTTGGTATCGCCGCTCCCAAAAAGTCCGTTCTATAAAATTAAATATTTTTCCCGAAAGCTGAAAAACCCCTAGAAAAAAAAATTCCCAAAGCCAAAATTCGTTTTTTGGCATTTTCGTATCAAAAAATGGAATAAAAAGATCAAAAAATCCTGCATTCCAAAAGCTCAATAAAAGTACCTTACCCGCAAAAAATCCCCTCACTGCGTCCGTGGTTTGTAAAAAAATTTTTTGGTAGCACAAAGCGCCTGCGCAAATTTTAAAAATAGAAAATTTTGGAAATTTTTTCTCCCAAAAAAAAAGAACCCTACTGTTTTGGGATTGCCCGGGTGCGAACAACAGAAAATACAAAAACAATTAAATTTTTCCGAAAATTGAACGCCGAAAAAGCAAAAAAACCCCGCAAACAGGGGAAAATACTTTTTTTTTCACAAATTTTTCCCCTTAGATTTTTTTTTTTCGGTTTCCCAGTATATCATAGTATATGAAAACACCATTAAAAGAAACTTTCCGAAAATAAAAGCCCTCAGGTTTATAGGTGGAGAAATAAAGAAGTTATGGCTTTCAGAAGGCAGGGGGAAAAAACGAACGGGTTTTACCCAAAAAAACGCCGGGTCCTTTTAAGGGGGTTTAAAACACCCCTCTATTTAAAAAACGTCCAAATCCTAATGGTTTTTCTCCCAAAACAATTTGCTTGGATCCCTGGGTGCTTTTAATTTTGGTAAAATTTTTTTTTAAAACGTATTGTCCCTTTTTATGTTTTTCCTATCCCCCCTTTTTTTTTATCCAGGTTACTTTTTTTTCCGTTGGGGTGCTTCACAATCGGCTACTTTTTTTGTCTTTTATGATTTTACTGAATTCTTTCATCATTATCTTCCATACATAAACTATCTGATTTTTTTCAAGCCGTAGCTTATAAAAATGCTCTGTTTAAATTGCCGAAAGAAGGTATTTAAAATGAATAGGTTGTTGGTCTTGAAAAATTCTAACAAATGTTCTGCTTCTGTCACCAAGCCCATATTTTTTTACCACTTGACCTTCCTCCTTGGTGTTGTTTGCTTCTTCTTTTTTGTCACCATTGACTATCAGCAAATCATTTTGCATGTTGTCAATATCACCTTGTACTTGAATACTTCAAAATGAAAAGCACCAGCTCACCCACAAAAGTCGCACGGCTCACAGGAATCAGCTGTATCCAAAATAGATGAAGTTGTACCAATGTTGAGCGATTCTTGGCTATCGCATCGGGCGATAGCAAGTGGGCCACCATCGATAAGGTTTTTCGATAGGGCAGTCATTATGAGCGATGACCTTTAAAGTCTAGGGGGAGACAACAACCCCTTTATTCTTACCCCCAAACCGGGCTGGAAAAGCGGAATTTAAACCAAACATCAAATGGATACGTGCTACATCTTAGGCAACACATTTAGGTTAAAAAAACCACAGAAAAAAAAACAACACCATTCACTATCCCTGTCTTGTACCAAGCAGGCCTTAAAACCCTGACACCCACAAATTAAAAAGTCCAAAAGGAGTATGTTTTTGAACCATCATCTTATTTTAAGGGACATTAAAATATCCCTGCCCCTGGAACGCAGCATGAGCCCCAAACCTGCAGACCCCCAGATTTAAAATCCCAAAAAAAGGAGTCTTTAAAACCACCTTTTTTATTTTCATGGACATTGACTACCGTCCGGGGCCCAGCTGAGCCCCAAACCGCATGCCCCCCACATTTAAAAAGTCCCGGGGAAAAAAGGAATCTTTCAACCACCATTTTTTTTTTCACGGGACTTTGACTATCCGTCCGGGCCCACGCAAGACCCCAAACCTCAAACCCCCAATTTAAAAATGCCGGAAAAAGGGAGTTTTCAACCACCATTTTAGTTTCTTTGGGGACATTGACTATCCCTGTCCTGGGCCACAGCATGACCCCAAAACCTGCAAAACCCCCCATTTTTAAAAAAAGTCCCAAAAAAAGGAGTCTTTCAACCCCCATTTTAGTTGAACTGGCATTGACTAACCTCCCCGGGCCCGCATGACCCCCCAAACCTGCATGACCCCACATTTAAAAAGGGGCCCGGAAAAAGGAGTCTTCAACCACCATTTTATTTTTTCACGGGACATTGTATACCTGTCCGGGGGCCAAAGCAGAGCCCCAAAACCTCATAACACCCAGATTTAAAAAAATTCCCAAAAAAAGGAGTCTTTAAAACCACCTTTTTTGTTTCACGGGACATTGATATCCCTGTCCGGGGCCACAGCATGAGCCCCCAAACCGCAAAACCCCCCACATTTAAAAAAGTCCCGAAAAGGAGTCTTTCAACCAATTTTATTTTCATTTGGACATTGACTAACTGCCTGGGCCACAGCATGCCCCAGGCCGGAGTTAAAGGGGGGTGGGGTAGCCCCCAGGTGCGTCCGTCATTATTAAAACCCCCGGTTAAAATCCCCGATGACGCAGCAACGAAAACTGTCGGCTGAAGCAGAGTGCGGAAGCGGAAGTTTGAGAACTCCAGCCTTTCCCCAGTACACAGTCAATACCGGGTAGCTTGCCCCTCCCTATGGTGGGGACCAAATTTACTTCACTTGGAAATACGGGGGTTAGCCCGTTTTCACCCCGGGGCCCCTTTTTCTTGGCATTTTTTCTCATTTTTAAAACAAGATCTGGGGGAAATGGTCTTTGTAAATTTGTTCTTTCCGTGCTCCATATCCATGTCCTCTAATAACCTAATCGGGAAAATTTTTTCCCGTACCTCCTTTACAATTCAGGGAATTTTTTTAACACTATTTTTTACAGCAAGTTTTTTTAGTCTTTAATTCTGAAAACCATTTTTAAAAACGGATGGGGTCCCACCATGTCCTTTTTTTTTTTCTCTTTTTTAATTGTATTTAAAGGTTGTCTCAAAAAAGGGAAAATTTAAGCAAAGTTAAAGACTTGCAAAAAAAAGTCATTTTGAAAATGCGCCATTAACAGGTCCTACCTATTCCTGTTTCCCGACGCACCAAAACCCTTGAGCCACTCTTTACCATTGTGAAGAACAAATGTCTGTTAGAAACAACATTTTTTAGAATAGGACCTGTAGTATAGCTGCAACATCATGTGTTTTCGTATAATACACGGTATTTTTTGCACCTTTCAATTCACCTGTGGTGACTATAGATTTGCTGTTTTAAATTTTCGGGTGCTTTCGTCAATGAAAAAAGCTGGGTGCGCAAAAGTCAAAAAAAACGTATCATTTATGTTTTTGTATAATACAAAGTATTTTTTGCACCTTTTCAATTCACCTGTGGTGACTATAGAATTGCTGTTTTAAGATTTACGTGGGTGCTTGCTCAATGAACAAAGCTGGGTGCGCAAAAGTCAAAAAACACGTATCTTTTATGTTTTTCGATAATACACGGTATTTTTTTGCACCTTTCAATTCACCTTTTGGTGACTATAAAAATTGCTGTTTTAAAGATTTACCCTGGATGCTCGTCAATGAACAAAGCTGGGTGCGCAAAAGGTAAAAAAACGTATCTGTTATGTTTTCGTATAATACATGGTATTTTTTGACCTTTCATTCACCTGTGGTGACTAAGAATTTGCTGTTTTAAGATTTAAAGTGGGGTCTGCGTCAATGAAAATAGCTGGTTGCGCAAAAGTCAAAAAACACGTATCTGTTTTGTTTTTCGTATAATACACTGTATTTTTTGCACCTTTCAATTCACCTGTGGTGACTATAGAATTGCTGTTTTAAGATTTACGTGGATGCTGCGTCAATGAACAAAGCTGGTGCGCAAAAGTCAAAAAACACGTACTGTTTATGTTTTTCGTATAATACACTGTATTTTTTGCACCTTTCAATTCACCTGTGGTTGACTATAGAATTGCTGTTTTAAGATTTACGTGGAAGCTGCGTCAATGAACAAAGCTGGGTGCGCAAAAGTCAAAAAACACGTATCTGTTATGTTTTCTTATAATACACGGTATTTTTTGCATCTTTCAATTCACCTGTGGTGACTATAGAATTGCTGTTTTAAGATTTACGTGGATGCTGCGTCAGTGAACAAAGCTGGGTGCGCAAAAGTCAAAAAACACGTATCTGTTATGTTTTCATATAATACACAGTATTTTTTGCACCTTTCAATTCACCTGTGGTGACTACAGAATTGCTGTTTTAAGATTTACGTGGATGCTGCGTCAATGAACAAAGCTGGGTGCGCAAAAGTCAAAAAAAACGTATCTGTTATGTTTTCGTATAATACACGGTAATTTTTGCACCTTTCAATTCACCTGTGGTGACTATAGAATTGCTGTTTTAAGATTTACGTGGATGCTGCGTCAATGAACAAAGCTGGGTGCGCAAAAGTCAAAAAACACGTATCTGTTATGTTTTCGTATAATACACGGTATTTTTTGCACCTTTCAATTTACCTGTGGTGACTATAGAATTGCTGTTTTAAGATTTACGTGGATGCTGCGTCAATGAACAAAGCTGGGTGCGCAAAAGTCAAAAAATACGTATCTGTTATGTTTTCGTATAATACACGGTAATTTTTGCACCTTTCAATTCACTGTGGTGACTATAGAATTGCTGTTTTAAGATTTACGTGGATGCTGCGTCAATGAACAAAGCTGGGTGCGCAAAAGTCAAAAAACACGTATCTGTTATGTTTTCGTATAATACACGTATTTTTGCACCTTTCAATTCACCTGTGGTGACTATAGAATTGCTAATTAAGATCTACGTGGATGCTGCGTCAGTGAACAAAGCTGGTTGCGCAAAAGTCAAAAAAACACGTATCTGTTATGTTTTCATATAATACACAGTATTTTTTGGACCTTTCAATTCACCTGTGGTGACTATAGAATTGCTGTTTTAAGATTTACGTGGATGCTGCATCAATGAACAAAGCTGGGTGTCAGGAATCTCCTACTTTGCCTTGGACCTTACTAACTGTGTTTGCCCTTAAGTTTGCCCTCAGTTAAGATGGTGGATTGTGTCTCAACTGGTTGCCATCTTGTTTCCTGTTTCCTGTTCCTGGTTCCTATATAAACTCCTCAAGCCTGTTGTTCACTGCTTGAGTATTGTTCGTAGCTCCTGCTTTCCAGTCCTCTCGCCTGGGAACTTGCCGTCCAGCCTTGTTCCTGTTCATTGCTTAAACCTGTGCTAACCTTTCCCCTTTGCTGCGCCACCGCTTAACCCCCTTCTGACCAAGCGAACCCTTACCTTCCCGGGGCCCTCGCTTCCACCTGCCTACCTGTTTTTTTCCCTAGCCCGGCCTTGGATTCCAGCGTTTACCCCATATGTGAAAAGTTCTCAACCATAAGTGGAGTCCGCGGGGGCGGGGGCCCCTGAACTCGCTTCAAGCAAGGGCAAATACGGGGGAAAAAGCCTTGAGTGCGGCGTTGAATTCAAGGCGCGCCATGAAGGTCAGAATGCCCACAATATCCAAGGTATGGACAACCCCTTCAAGGGCTACTGGGACCGTGCGCCCTTTAAAACCGCCCGGGATACTCCCCCGGGAAAATAAAAGCCTTGGCCCATCCATTTGGTCCCCGTGAGAGCCCTAATTGCCGCATTTCGATTCGGCGGAGCCCGCGATAAATTTCCCGGGGTTTTCCTTAACCAATGTAGGGTTAAAAATTTTGATGCAAACCCAAAAAGCAGTTCCCTAGGACAGTTAAGGTCCTAGCATTTTTATGCTGTTAAAAAATAAAGCCATTGCCTGGGCCAGCCCTGTTGAGACCCAGGATCCCCGGGCTAATCCCTGAAGTTTCATCGACCATGAGTCAGATTTTTTGATGCCCCTAATCGTCGTCTACAGCGAAGCAGCTATATAGCTTGCGCCGGGCAAACCCCCCCGTGGTGAGTAGTTTTTGGAAATTCAAGAGGTGGGCGATCGACCCCGACGGGAATGACCCCGCGAAGATGTTTTTTTTTAAAAAGGGGACTATGCAGCGCATTGAAAGTGAACTTCCCCCTCTGAGGCCCCCTTTTGTTTGGATTTTTTATTAACCATTGCATTCGAATTGATACCCGCTTAAAAGACGCGGGAAAAAGGGGCTACTTTGAATTATGACACCAAGCAGGCCCCCCCTTTCTGTCTCCTTTCCCAAGGAACCCCAGGGGAAAATTGCAGAGATTCGGGAAGCGGCTATGAAAGTCGCCCCATTTTAAAAAGGAAAGGTAATAGAAGACAACACGGCTCCGGAAAGTCATGTTTTTACTGGGGAAAAGTTGCCCATTCCTAAAATTGCCCTAGCCCCCACGAGATTGGGGGCAGCCATCATGGATCCCGACTTCGGAGGGGAATCAATTGTTCGAGAATGAGTTATCTGAAAGAGAGTTGTCCGTTTTTTTTCAGGTGGCGCCTCATAAAAAAAAAAGAAAAAAGGGACTCTCTTTGTTTCCTTTCCCCATTAAATTCCTGGCTAACTCCCAGTGGGTATCCCCTAGCTATGGTGGCTTGGGGCAAGTGGCAATTCATGGATTCTCCTTTGCTCAAGGCTGGGGTTAAAAATAAAGGGAAGAGACTCTCCCCCGTGGTAAGGAGATTTAAGGGGGTCTCCACGAGCTCAGGGCCAGGGGACAAGGAGGGACCCTTGAATCATTTGGCCCCCGCCCCATGAAGTCCGTCATTCCTATTGATACTTCGCCGCATTTTGTCATCTTGGGCTTACCTTGGTTGAAATTTCAGAACCCGGTTATAAGGGGAAACCAAAGAGATAATTTTCCAGCAAGGATTTTCATCCAACAGCTCACTCTGAACCAACTCTGAAGCCCCATTTTCAAGCAATAAAAAAAGGAGCTACCCTCGAATACAAGGAAATTTGAGTGTTTGCAGCAAAAAGAATGCGACAAGCTTCCCCCCCACGACCTTACGATTGCCCCCCTAGACTTTCTTCCTGGGGCACCATACCCTTCGGTAACATCTACCCTCAGGCAGGGCCCGAGTTAAAAGCCCTCAAGGGGGCTATATAGAGGAAAACCTTTGCAAGGGGTTCATCCGTCCTTCCTCTTCCCAAACGGGGCCCCCTTTTTTTGTCAAAAGAAAAATGGTTCCTTAAGACCTTTTCATTTATTCAGGAACTTAATAAAACAAATTTAAAAAACTTATCCTCTAACATAATCCCTGAACTTCTGGAGAGGTACGACATGCAAAGATTTTTTCAAAATTAGACTAGAGGGCTTACAACCTTCAGATTGGAGATGTGGAAAACTGCCTTTAGGTCACGTTATGACACTTTGAGTATTGCGTTATGCCTTTTGGCCTTTGTAATGCCCCCGCCACCTTCCAACATTCTCAATACATCTTAGAACCCTTTGGACCCGTTCATAGTCATCTATCGGCAATCCCGATTTTCTCCCAAATTTGATGGAAAACACCGAGACAGTGAAAAATTTTTTCTGGAACGTCTGAGGGGGAACCATCTTACATCAAAAAAGGAAGTTGAATTCCCCCAGACAGAAATCCAATTCCCGGTATGTAAAATTTCACCTCATCATCTACAAATGGAATCTAGCAAGATCAAAGCAATAGTAGACTGGCCCACCCCCGAAAATAAAAAATGTTTAAGTTTTTATAGGTTTTGCCAATTTCTATAGCGTTCATCAGAAATTTCTCGAAATTTTCCCTATTACCGTTGACTAAAAAAAAAAATGCTTTTGTTTGGTCTCCTCAAGCACAAAAAATCCTTTTCTCTCTTAAAGGTCAAGTTCATACAGCCCCTGTATTAAATTATCCCGACCCAGAACTCGCCCTTTATTTAGGAAGTGGAGTTTAGACTGTGCTGTAGGGGCTATACTGTCTAGAGAACGGGACAAAACCTATTACATCTTGTGGTTTTACTCCCCACGTTTTTCCTCTGCTGAAGGAATTTTGATGTGGGAAAAAAAGAAAATGCAGCTATTGTTTCAGCTTTTAAAGGGAAAGGAACATCATTTCAGGAGCCTACAACAAATAATAGTTCTAATGATCACCGTAATCTGGGAAATTTTTAGATCGCCAAAATGTCTATTCCTGTCAAGTCGTTGGAGTATTTTCCTCAACCCAAATTCAACTTTTAGTCTCATAAGGGGCCCCGGATCTGTAAAAGGCAAGGGAGATGTTTATCAAGAATGTTCTCCAGTGATTCCCACACCCGAATTTACCAAAACCATTGTTCCCGGAGTCTAATGGGTTTTGGGAATAATTCTAATAAGGACTTGCTCAAAGAGTAAGAAGGTATGAACCCACTCCTTACCTCCCCTCCACCGATGATGTACATTAGGGTTAAAAACAAGATGTGGGAACCCCCGGGAGCACTTTATATACCTGAAACAGTAAAACTGAAGATTCTGAGGTAGCAAAAGATTCCAAGATTTGCGGGTCACAAAGGAGGCAGAAGCGCAGGAATTTTTAAAACCCATTTTTTGGTGGGCCCCTTTTTTACAGGATGTAAAGAAGTAGTAACATCCTGGACATTGTGCTAGATGCAAGACTCCCCATTCTTCCCCTCAGGGTTTTTTACGCCTTTGCCGGGCCCCCTCTCGCCCCGGGTTTTTATATCCCTGGGCTTTTGTAGATTTACCTACTCTTAAGGGGAAAAAAACAATTTTCGTGGTTGTTGACCGGCTCACCAAAGCTGCACATTTATTCCATGTACCCCTTTCCCTTTTCCAAAGACACAGCAGATCTCATAATTTTAGAATGTGTTTGCCTTCATGGTGTTCCCCGATGAAGTTATCTCGGATCGTGGGGTGGTTTACATCCCAAATTTTGGCGGGGTTTTTGTTCGACTCGACATCGATATTAAAACTGTCAACCGCCTTTCACCCACAATTTTGGGCGATGAACGTACGAATCGACCCGGGAACAGTACCTGCGAGTTTATTTGCCATTTACAAGATGCTGGGTTGATTGCTTCTGTGGCTGGGAAATTTTATACAAAATTCCAAAATGCCCCCACCAAACGGCTCCTTCTTTGGGAAATTTGGTACCATCCAAATACTTCCCAAATTCCCCCGCTTTTTCCCAATTCCAGCTGCCCCGGAAAAGGGTCTTGGATTACAGCAAAAAATTTCAGCTACAAAGGAAACACTAGAGGGGGGCCAAGAAAATTTTAAGAAGATGGGAGTAAACGTCGCCAACCAGCCCAACTTTTAAGGTGGGGGATAAATATGGCTCTCTACTAGTGGGGACGATTTTTATCGACAAAGTTGAAATCGGCAAGGTTTTTATGGTATCGAAATTTCAGATCATCGAAAATTTTAAGGAAAAAAATCTGTGATCATCTATTGATCGCCCTTTTTCGGTGCTTCCGAAATTTTTTGGAGCCAGCAAATCAGATTACAGAATAGAGCAGGGGGATGTGTTTTGCGACGCATGAGGGTTTGTATGGTTGCGTTGGGGGGGGAAAAATCACATGCCCCTCTTTTTACATAAAAGCGTTCTTTTCAGCCTCAGTGTCTTACGCCATGGGGATGGGCCCTGCGCTTGCCTGTGGCCAAACAGCTCGGGGAAATTAGTCTATTTTAACAGAGAAACCTCTACTATTACTGTGACCCTTTCCAATTTAGTTAGATTAAGAGATTTAAAGATTTTTTGTAGTTAGCTAGAAATTTTAAAGCAATCTACCGTTTGAAAATTTAAAAGGCGGTGGAGCGGGGGGGGGGCCCGGGGCGAACACAGAAAGCTCATCTATAAAAAAACATGATAAATTCACCAAGACTTAGTGTAACTTGTAGTGAATTCTTTATTTTAACAGTTTGCTATTGAAATATTCCTGGCTATTGGGCAGCCTTTTAAATTTTGGGAAAAACCACATTTATATAACTGCAGGCTCTTTGTTCTGCAAAATCCACTTTTTTACAGTATACATTTCAATAGGTGTTCATTTCCAATTTTACCCATACACTTTGGACGTTGATATACCCCCTTGCGTTAAATTACAATCCACAATTTTGATTTCGCACGGTTGTTTGTTGCCAAAAAATACCGTTATCGTACGAAAAAATCAAAAGTTTGTGTTTTTTGACTTTGCGACCCCGCTTGTTCATTGACGCAGCTCTACTAAATCTAAAACACAATTCAAATTTTTACCACGGGAATTTTAAAGGTGCAAAAAAAAAACCGTTTTTTTATATCAAAACATAACATTTTCTGTTTTTTGACTTTTGCACACCCAGCTTGTTCATTGCGCAGCATCTACTAAATCTTAAAACAGCAATTCTATCTTCACCACGGGAAAGAAAGGTGCAAAAAATACCCTTTTTATATCAAAACATAACATTAGGTTTTTTTGACTTTTCACACCCCCATTTTTCATTGACGCAGCATCCCGTAAATCTTAAAACAGCAATTCTATATTCACCACGGTGAAAATTTAAAGGTGCAAAAAATATCGTTTATTAACCAAAAACAAAAACAGTTACTGTTTTTTACTTTTGCACACCCAGCAAGTTCTTGACGCGCATCTACGTAAAAACTTAAAACAGCAATTCATATTTACAAAAGGGGAATTGAAAGGTGCAAAAATACCGTTTTTATATCAAAAACATAACATTTTGTGTTTTTTGACTTTTGCACACCCAGCATTGTTATTGACGCAGCATCTACTAAAACTTAAAACAGCAATTCTTATTCACCACAGGTGAATTGAAAGGGGCAAAAAATATCGGTTTATTATACCAAAACTAACATTAAGTTTTTTTTTTTTCCACCCCCATTGCCATTGACGCAGATCACGTAAATCTTAAACAAAAATTCTTATTTCACCCCAGGGGAATTGAAAGGTCAAAAAAAACCCCTTTATTATACCAAAAAATAACAGATACGTGTTTTTTTGGGCTTTTGCCCCGTCCAGAGTTGTTGATAGCCACCTTTTCATTAAATTTGAATCCCGCAAAATTTTTTTTTGATTAAGGGATTTGAGAAAACTGTGATTTGCCGCTTTTAATAAGAAACCCTTTTCCAAACAATTCCATCCTTCTCAAATTTTTATATTTCTGAAAGGGGCAAAAAGGTGGTAAGCGGCAAAGAGGGGGGGGAGCACATTTAGGTAAGGTAGAGAGAAGGTGCTCCCGCCATCTGGCGACAACACGCATCCAGCGATCGTCAATTGCAGGACCGTCAG
>JAODAL010065593.1:0-18165 GCA_025379985.1 Phyllomedusa bahiana
GCAATGCGGGCCCAGATTATACGTCTATTTTGAAAAGACAATCTCTTGATGTGACACTGAGCACATGCACTAAACTTCTCTGGTCCACCATGATGAGGACTGTACTGAGTAGAATCTGTCTTGTTAAACCATTGTATGGTCTTGGCCACTGTGCTGCTTCTCAGTTTCAGTTTCAGTTTTCGATCTTCTTATAGCCTACGCCACATTTCTGTACAATAAATTCAATACTTCAACTTTTCAGATACTCACACTTTTGTTTGACAGGTGGTACCATACTGAACTTCCAGTGACCAGTAGGAGAAAGTGTGAGAGCAGTAACACCACATTTAACACATATGACCCCCAATAACCAATGAGACATCAGAAAACTAACAAGTCACATGATGATGTGGAAGTAAAGCGGAAAATTTGGCACAGTTTGTATATTTTTCACTTAGGTGTGTAATCACTTTTGTTGCCAGCGGTTTAGACATTGATGGCTGCGTGGTGAGTTATTATGATGGCACACAAAATGTCCACTGTTATACAAGCTGTACACTGCCTACCTTACATTTAATAAAAGTATAATATCTTCAGTGTTGTCCCATGAAAAGATATAATACAATATTTACAAAAATGTGAGGGGTGTACTCACTTTTGTGAGGTACTGTAGGTAGTGAAAGCCTTGTTAAATAGTGCCTCCTTTAGTGTAGCGAAATTAAAAAGTAAAGCTCCCCTTTCCCTGTTCCCCCTATGAGCTGCAGGATTTTCCTGTTGAATCCCGATGCAGGCAGTATGATGCTATGACATTATCACGCTGCCTACATCGTTACACCCCTCAATATTCAGTCTGGTGTCTCCCTGCTCTGTCATCCTATTAACTCTTTGCAGGTCCCGTAGAAGCACAGACATTTAAGTAAATAGGACTCACTTGGGGATCCCTGGGTCGTACCCTCAATCACCTGTTACCGCAGAACAGCCCTTGGAATTCAGGACTGTCCTGCAGGATCTGGGAGGGTTCTGAGGTTTGTCACTGTATTATAAGGTATATTCAATATTCAGAGTCTGGTAAAGAGGGATAAACCTCTTTGGTTATCTACCAACATAAGACACAAGTGTGTAAGAGTTAAAAACAAGAGAACAACTCCAGGGTGTTTCTTATTTTAGCTGGAGATGTTATTCAGATATAAAAATGTCCATTTGTCTAGCATGCCAGATCACTATATAAAAAGATTAAACTTTGTATGCAATAAAAACAATAAGAATCTTTTTTATATAGTATATTTGGCATCACTTTACAATGCAAATAGGACAGGACAGGTATATACAAAAACAAATATTACAAAGTTATATAAGTAAGAGACTAATCTTGCAGGACAAGATCCATGACCTTAGTCGTAGTCTAACAGTAATAGACTGAAGATTCATTGCTCAGCCACTCTCGGCCACAATGATTATCAATAGCAGCAGACAACTTGAGAGGCACTAGTTACCATTGCCAGCATGTGATGACCTGTTACAAGGAATATACTTAAAAGAAGTGGGCCTTTTGATCTATATGTTCTTGAGCATCACAGGATTTGGAGACCAGTTGCGTGTAAGTAAATTGATTTTGGCATGGAGCATTATAAGATGATTACCTCAGCTTCTGTATTGGGCTTGTTAAGATAAAGTCCTTTCTAAGAAACTAACGTTTTCCTTACAAGCCGGGAGGGAAAAAGAGATGCAAAAGTAATTTAGTCAGTCTCCTTGAGCACAGAATTGAATCCTTAGGTCATATAAGTCAATCCTCATATACGGTCTGCATTGATAAACCCTCATTGTTTTTCAGGGGGTTTTATGTCTGAGCTGTCATTTTTGGGACCAGTGATATTAGCGGTAATACTTTTGAAGTCAAGCAAGCCTTTTTGTCAAAGGAAGTATTCTTATAAGAAGTTTTTTTTAAAGATTTGTTGGTATGTTATCAATGGACCTTTATAAATATATCATGGGGATAGAACAATGAAGGTTGACTAGTCTTGAAATTAAAACATTTTTCAGGCATCAGTGTTTCCAAAGGGGTCTTACAAAAAAATATTTCAGTCAAATGAGTACATATTACACAAAAGCTGTAAGTGTATGTGTAAGTGTATGTTTGGACACAAAGAATTAGTGTCAATTGTCAAGCAGGCTGATAAAGAAAATGAATAAAGACCACTGTTCCTTTTGGATCAAAACATTGCACTTGCACTTTTTGTGTAATATGTACTGATTAGAGATGGGCGAATCGATTCGAACGAAGTGGAATTCGTTTAGAAGTTCAGGAAAACTTCGGTTCTGAATGAAGTTGAAGTTTGGGGGACTTCGGGTGAACGAAGTGTGCTTTTGATTGATAAAATGGCTGCGAGCACATGGCGCTACATGGGGCAAAGCACTCTGGGAGGAAGAAAGGACATAGCCTGCATGACATGTGCAGAGATGAAGCCAATCAGAGACCGGCGGGGATTCTGTAGTCACCGCACTAATAAGTCGGGCGCGACGCTGGGGGGCTCATACCGCTCTCACTGTACTGATCAGGGAAAGGGGCTGCCGCAGCTGATTGTTCTGAAGAAAATGTTTTTTTTACAGCGATTTTGTGGGTTGTCTCAGCTTGTTCAGAGAATGCTTCTCTTAATGTTCTATTTCTGATTTTTTGGTGTATTGGATCTGAAGCCCCATGGAATAACATTTAAATGCTATTGCTCACAGCACATTGAATTCCAAGGGGCATCAAAAGACAGTTCTGTTGTGTTCATTTAAAGAAACAGCGTTTTTATAAATACAAATACCACTTCTTTTTTGGCCTAAATTTCTTTTCGAAATTTTACATCCTTTAAAATTAACGTTGTTCTGCGCTGTTGTGATCCAAGAAACCGCTTTTTACCGCCAAAAATAAAATTTTTCCGTAGCATAATTCACAAAACGAAGGTTAATTACAATTTTTTTTTCTTGTTGTTAGGTAAAAACCGCATTGTAACACGCACAAAAGCTAGCAGTTTCCGGTGCTCAATTCTTTTGCACAATTTACATCCAGGGGTTAATTAACTTTTTTTTGTGCTGGGGGGAAAAAAAAAATAGACCGTCTTTTTCACCGCCAAAAAATAAATTTTCCTGTGCTTTAATTCACAACGAAGGGTTAATTACAATTTTTTCTCTTGTTGGAGCGTAGAAAACACGCAATTGAAACATGCTACAAAAGCTTATTTTCCCGGGTTCTAAAATTCTTTTGCGCAATTTACATCCGGGGGGGTTTTTTTAACGTTGTTTGCTGCTGTTGTGACTCCAAGAAACCTCTTTTTCACCCCAAAAAAAAAAATTTTCCTGTGCATAATTCACAAACAAAAGGTTAATTCAATTTTTTCTTTGTGTAGGTAGAAAAACCAATTGTAACAAAAAAAAAAAGCTAGTGTTTCCGGCTGCTCAATTCTTTTGCGCAATTTACACCCAGGGGAAAAAAAAGCGTTTGTTTTTGTGCTGGGTGACAAAATTGCCCTCTTTTCACCGCAAAAAAAAAAATTTTTCTGTAATAATTCAAAAACAAGGTTAATTAAAATTTTTTTCTCTTGTTGTGTGTGTAGAAAAAGAAATTTTGTAACACGCACAAAGTTAGTATTTTCCTGTTGCTCAATTCTTTTCGCAATTTACACCCAGGGGTTAATTAAGCGTTGTTCTCTGTGTTGTGACTCCAAGAAACCGTTTTTTTCACCGCCAAAAAATACAATTTTCCCGTACAAAATTCACAAACAGGTTTTAATTATTTTTTTTTCTCTTGTTGTGTAGCTAGAAAACACGAATTGTAACCGCTACAAAGCTAGTTTTTTCTGCTGCTCAATTCTTTTGCGAAATTTTACACCCAGGGGTTAATTAAGCATTTTTTTTTGTGCTGGGGTGAAAAGAATGCCTTTTTTACCCCCAAAAAATAAATTTTTTTTTAATAATTCACAAGCGAAGGTTAATTACAATTTTTTCTTTGTTGTTAGTGTAGAAAACACGCAATTGTAACACGCACAAAGCTAGTATTTTTTGGTGCTAAATTTTTTTGCGCAATTTACATCCAGGGGTTAATTAAGCGTTTTTTCTGGCTGTTGTGACTCCAAGAAACCGTTTTTTTTCCCGCCAAAAAATAAATTTTCCCTGTAGCATAATTATAAGCAAAGGGTTAATTACAATTTTTTTTTGTTGGTAGCTTTTAAAAACCGAAATTTGAACACGTACAAAGCTAGTAGTTTCCGTTGTCAATTTTTTTGGCCCCCAATTTACATCCGGGGTTTAATTAAGCTTTTTTGCTGCTTTTGTGATTTCAAAAAAAGTCTTTTTCACCCCCAAAAAATAAATTTTTGTAGAAAATTCACAAACGAAGGTTAATTACAATATTTTCTCTTGGTGTAGGTAGAAACACGCAATTGTAACACGGTAACAAAGCTGTAGTTTCCGGTGCTCAATTCTTTTGCGAAAATTTTACTTCCAGGGGTTATTAAGCTCTTTTTGTCGTGGTGACAAAAAAATAGACGTCTTTTTCCCGCCCAAAAATAAAATTTTTCCTGTAATTTTTAATTTCACAAGGGCGAAGGTTAAAATTTACAAATTTTTTTCCTTTTTGTGTAGCTAGAAAACACCAATTGTAAACGCTCAAAGCTAGTAGTTTTCCACTGCTCTTCTTTTGCGGAAAATTTACATCCGGGGTTAATTAAGGTTGTTTTTGTGCTTTTTTTGGGACTCCAGGAAAAACGTCTTTTTTCACCCCAAACCAAAAAAATTTTTTTCCCTGTGCATAATTCACAAAGAAGGTTAATTACAATTTTTTTCTCTTTTTTGTGTAGCGTAGAAAAACACGCAATTGTAACCACGCTACAAAGCTACCCATTTTCCCTGGCTGCTCAATTTTTTTGCGCAATTTACATCCAGGGGTTAATTTTAAGCGTTGTTTGCTGTTTTCAAAAAAAAGAAACTTTGTTTTTCACCCCACAAAAAAAATTCTGTAGCATAATTATATCCAAAAGGTTAATTAAGCCTTTTTGTGCTTTTTTCGAAAAATATACAAGGTTTTTAAAACGGCACATACAATCAATTTTTCCTGCCCATTTTGGGGAGCGCAATTTATACCCAAGGGTTACCCCAAGCTTTTGGGGGTTCATTTGGGTCAAATACAGGGGTGTGTATTTATCTTATACAGATTCTTCATAAACAGTGTCTATTTTTTTAAAAACAAACATATGTCGACAGAGAGGTGGCAGGCTCTTCACCTGCGAGTGGAAAGGCACAAACATTCCTGTAGCGGTCGCAGACAGAAGGGGGCTCGAAGGGGTCATGGGTGAGGTCCAACTCCCGCTGTCATCGCACCGTGTATGACTAGCAACCCAAGGTTCTTGTTTGGTTATGGTCATCCACTTCCTCCCAGATGACATTGAAAACCCCCCAAAAAAGGTCGGGGGGAAAAGCGGCCCAAAAACCCTTAGTTGGCAGGGGCCGGGAGCGGGTCAGGGGCCCCTCACCTGTCTTCAACCCGCCTCTGTCCCATCCGGTTTCCCCTCAGCCAGAGATTACTTTGTGTTGGATCGCGCCACATTAGGGGGATGAACAATTTGGGGAGGGCAGTCAGCGCACTTGGCAGCGAAAAAAGGGGGCTAATATCCCCTGCTTCTTGCGTGGGCGGCAAAGTATAGATGTTGAGAGTGGAGGGGAGGTATGTTGTTAGGGGTCACCCCTCTGCCCCAAGACCGGTGATGAGGACAGCAGTCGTTTAAAACACAAATAGTGATGATTTTGCCAACCCCCTTTGGGGGCCCGGGTGAGGCAAGGGCTTCATCATCGTCAGGAGAAGAGGGCGTCGCTTGGGTCAGGGGCGGCGAGCCGCAAGGGGTCGTGGGGCCCGTGGTCACAGGATGCAGCAGTGTGAGGTGGGGACCAAGCGGCCAGGGGGGTAAAAAACCCGCTTCGCGGGTCCAAAAAGTGCGCACAGGGTTTCACAAAAGGGGGCGCGGCGACAGTAGTCACTCATGGGGAGCGTTGGCGGTAAAATCCATACTCGGCGGTGTGGCAGTTCTTTCTAAAACCCCGGAGGGCCAATATGGGTATTGTAGAATCTGTAAGCAAAAGTGAAGCGGGGCCCGGGGGAGCAAACGTTGGCACCAGGGCCCCGGTCAACACATGCAGCGCCCACCATCCGGTGCCTGGGAAAAAAGTGGCTCGATGTGGTGGTCATCTGCTCCCGCAGAAACGCAGCAGCGGGCAGCGCCCGGGCACGCATCCATTGCAGCCAGCCCCAAGGCTCCACCACCTCTGCAAAAAAGGGAGCGTTTCTCTTGACATCTCTCCCCGTCCAGAGCTCCTGTCCCGCTACTCGGGGGCCAGCAGTCGTTCAGCGAGGGCGATTGCAAAGACAACGTAGCGTCCAACCATCCAAAGGGGTGCGCACTGCCCATGCTCCTGTCCAAGTTGTTGGACTGCAGCCCCCCCTTTCCAAATGGTGGATCTACCATCAGAGAACTAAGGGCTTGTCCCGACCGGATGGGGGTTTCCCAAAGCCGAATTTTCTTTCCAAAAAGGCTACCGCATTCATAAATATGTAGAAAGAAGGGGGCCAGCCCTTAAGTTATGGTTTTTTCCCAAGGTGCACGGCACGGGGGACGTCCTGGGCGAACTATGGTCAACCCAGAACATGTCCTTTAGGCCACTGGGGAATGTGCTTCCGGCCAGAACACCAACAACTTGGACAGGAGACGCCGCTTTCTCCTCCACGTTGCCCTACTGTGCTCCGGGCCCAATGTCCGCCCCTCCTCCTCCACCCCACCACCATTCAGATCCAAAGTATCTCAATCAACCACATGTGTAGGGCAAGGGGGTTTACGGCAGTTCTACCCCTGGTTTGCCTGGGCGACAAAGTCACAAAAAGGGGGGGGGAAAACTGCTCCGCGTATGCTCAAAAAACGATGTGTGGCTTTCCCCGCCCAACTCAAACGGAACCAGGGTTTACGGAAAATGGGGGAACGGGGGTTTGGTCCGCGCTGCACAGGAGGGGGGCCCCATGCCCCCTGCAGGCGCACGTGTTAAATCTGGTTGTAAAAAGGGTTTCCCTGAAAAGTCCCCATCTTCAAAGATTCTGAAAATGGCCAGGAAACGTGCATGCATTTTATCCATTCGTAAAAAGCCGGGACACCCTCTTGAGTTGCAGCGGCAAAAACGGCCTCCCCCAACAGCTCTGATATGCGATTTTCCACCCTTGGAATTCCCCTGCACATGGTTGGACGTTAGAACAGAGAAAGGCCATTAACATTTTTTTTATACCCCGGCAGACAGAAGTACTCCCCTGTGTAACTTTGAGTAGCCAGTGGGAGTTTGGTGACACCCTGCCGTTTTGTTGAGGCCATTCGAGGGGGGCGCGTTATTTGTCAGTGCCAGGGGCACGGGGGTGAATAACGTCATTCCCCTCTTCATTTCCCGGAAAGATGCTGAAAAATCTGTTGGGCAGGGGACTGGAACTGGCGACTACATTCTGGCCACTGAGTCCGGTGGGGACTGAAAGGAGGAGGAGGAGGGGACATTGGAGCGAAGATTTTCGGGAAAATTGTGGTTTTTCTACCCATTTTACAAGAAAGGGGGGGCAGGACAGCTGGAGGAGGGGGATGGAGATGCGGAGAGGGAGATGTCCCCCAAGCACCGTGGCAGTTACAGTGGAAAAGGAGGAGGGAGCCCTCGGAGGACTTTTCAGAGGCCCCTAGCATCTTATTTGCCTGGTTTGTGACAGCCCCAATTTCAATCCGGCAGAGGGATGACTTCGGCTCTCCACCCAAATTGGGCCCCCGCTCCGGTCCAAAATGGGAGCCTTTTTCCCCGTATTTGGAGGGGGACAAAAAAAAATATATAGGGAAATCCCCCGTAATCGTTGGCCGCTCCTATGTGTGGAAGTCCCTCCCCTGACAGGGGTTTACCCTGGGTTCCCCCGCGTCATTTTAAATGCCGCGGCTGTGGGGGAAGGTGGGGGAGGTGGAGCAGTATCAGCTCCATCAGCAGTAACCTAAGTCGGAGTCACTGATGAGCAGCTTCCTTACCCGCCTAGTGAGGAGGGTAGTGCCAGCAGCAGCGCAGCAGGACCTGGAGCAGTCCCGAACCAACAGGGGGGGCCCCACTTGGACAGCATCTCCACCCCCCTTTTGAAAAATCCGCGGACTACTGGGGCAGCCAAACTGGATTTGTGGCCGCAACTTGCCGGGGGTTTTCAGTGGGGAAAAATGTTGCCCGGGGCCCGTGGGGCCATCAAGCGGGGTTCAGTGCGCGGGGGCCATCGTTAGCCCGGAGAAACCCCCTTTCCACGGGAAATTGGAACACTGAACCCTTTTTCAGAGAATCAGGCATTGGTCGGCAGGGTTTCACCCTTTAATGCCTTAGGCGTCAACTACATCAGCCATGACGCCTCACCCCAAAATGTGGAAAAAGTTTGGGGTTTAAACTACCTGCCTCACCCTTTTCTGAGCCGCCCCCCGCCTGATGCCACCATCTTGACAGTTTCTCCCTTGCCAACAACCTCTTTACCGGGATGGTATTGCCCCCCACCTCCACACTGTTCATTGTGCCCTGTCTGATCTGCTGCGCTGTGGTGCTGCCTACCCCACACTGGCATTAAACCACTCTGTGGGCCCCCTCCCGTTTTTTTTCCCCCTCCAAATGTCATTATCCCTGTCGACCTCATGCGCTGTGCCGGGGACTACAACTGTGTCATTGTCCCACTCTGTGGCCTATCCTGTTTTTGCCACCTCCAGAAAGTCATTGTGCCACTGTCTGACCTCATGCTGGCGTGGTGCTGCCGTGACCTACCACTGTTCATTGTGCCCCTGTCTGACCCCATGCTGCTGCTTGGCTTTCTTTGGCCCCCGTGAAAACCCACCCCACTGTGTCAAAATTTTTTTGCCACCTGTCCCACCCTTTTTTCCCCCTGGTTTTTTGGCCCTGTGCCTTTTGGCTTGGGTTGGGGACCTACACACTGTGTTTTCCCCCTTTTGGCCACCCCGTTTTTTCCCCTCCAATGCTTTTCCCTGCTGCCTTTCCTACAACCTGTTTCCCTTGTCCACCCCCCTGTGGCCTACTCCTTTTTTGCCACCTCCCTTTTTTGGTGTGGGGCCCACTTTTTCTTTTTACCTTTCATTGTTTTTTCCCCCCCGGTTTTGGTCTGCCTTTTTTCCGGGACTACACACGTGTCATTTTCCCCATTCTGTGGCCTACTCCTTTTTTTTTTGGGCCACCCTCCAGAATGTTTTTGTGCCACTGCTACCTTGCTGCCCTTGGGGGCCCCGTGACCCTTTTTTTCCCCCCACCCGTTTTTAAAAACATTGTGCCCCTGCTGACCCACCCCCACCCTCCCCGCTTTTAAGCCGTTTGACCGTACCCACACTGTGTCATTTGCCCACTGCCCGACCTTGTTGCTGCTGCCGTGACCTACACACGGGTCATTGTCCCACTCTGTGGCCTACTCCGTTTTTTGCCCCCCAGAATGTCATGTGCCCCTGCCTGACCCATTTGATGCCGTACTACCACGGGCATTGTGCCACTGCCCGACTCGTGCTGCTGCTGCCGGGACCTACACCTGTGTCATTGTCCCACTCTGTGGCCTACTCCTGTTTTTTGCCCCCTCCAGAATGTATTGTGCCACTGTCTACCTCATGCTGTGCTGTGGTGTGCCGTGACCCACCACTGTGTATTTGCCCTGTCTGACCTCATGCTGCTGCTGTGGTGCTGCCCGGACCTACACACTGTGTATTGTGCCACTGTTGCCTCTGTGCTGCTGTGGCTGCTGCCCTGACCTACACCTTTGTCAATTTTGCCCCTGTCGCCTCTTGTGCTTTTTGGGGCTGCCGTGACCTAGAAACTGTTTCATTGTTCCATCTGTGGGCCTACTCCAGTTTTTTTTCCCCCTCTAGAGTCATTGTGCCACTCTCGACCTCTGCTATGTGGTGCCCCCGTCCCCCCAACTCTGTCACGATGTTGCCACCTGAGCCCCCACTTGTTTTTTTCCAGCTGTCGCTCGCAAGACTTTATCAGGGTACATTCCCCCTTCTTTTTTGGTCGTTTTGCCCTCTTAAGTGCCCAGGGAATTTTTTGTGAACGATTCTAAGAGCGGCGGCAGTCTCTGAAGTCATACTAAAACAAAAATTGTAGAAAACCAAACAACTCCCCCTGATATTTAAAAGGCACAACATTCTAAAAAGCACCCCCCGCAGGATCTTGCAGCCTGGAAATAGCTGTTTTTTAACGTGATTTGTGCCGAATGATTGGAAAAGAAATAATTTTTTCCCAGAAATTTGGGGAAGTGAAAGAAAAAAGAATTTCGGAAATTCGCCCATCTCTAGTACTGGTGATTTTAATAAAATAATTTTGCAAGACCCCGTTGGATATATTGGAGCCTGAAGAATTGTTTGGCCTTTGATTTGGTGAGTGAAGACTGACTGTTCATTTAGTGCTCTGTTGCATTCCCCTCTGGGTCTGCATATGTTTTTGAGTGTCAGTGCTGCTTCAATCCTTTCTTTTCTTTACTAGTTTTGAAATTAACTAATGCAAGCCACACATGCCCTGTAATCTGAAACAATATTCGACAACTAACACCATCAGCAGTGGTGTTCTGGGGCAATCCCCAGTTAAAAAAATTTTGCAGTAATAAAATGATTATTTAGGGGTGTAAATTGAGGTATGGTATTTAAATAAAGATGAGTATAAGTTGTAAAAAAAAAAATTGAGCTATACTTTATTTTGGGGTGCACATATAGGGACAGACAGGGCATCCTAGCACTAAGTCCCCCAAGTCTGTCCCTGCTTGCTTGTCAACCAGACCCTAAGCGGTCAGCAACAACTGGGCAGCAGTCCTACCCTTAATAATTTCAACACTGAAAAGAGAAGGACAGACAAAAAACAAAGAAGAAGGGTCAGGTGAAAATAGGTCAAATCAAGAGAGAGCAGAGAAAGTACAAATTCATCAGGCAATAAATGTATGTCAAAGAGGTGGGCACAAAGTCAGGAAACCAAGAAAACCAAAACATATACAAGTGCACCAGGTCAAGCAAGGACTATAGCTGACATTGCTGCTGAGCAGAAGTTGTCCACTTAAGGGATACCAGGGTTTTCCGGGGCCGGGGCCTGGTATTGGACCCCGCCCCCTAAAAAAACCCGACAAACAGAACGCAGACAACAAACAAGGAAGTGAGTGGGCAGGGGCTGTACTCACCCCTCAAAAGAGAACCAGATGCGTGTGGCAAGGCTATCAATCAAACCAGTGGAACGAATCAGACCCTTTCAGACGTGCAGAAAAAAATGCAAAATACATATTAAAACATGGACAGAAGCGCAGTCTCTGCTGTGCCTTATGGACCGAGGACTGTGCTGCAGCCTGAACAGTCATGACAATTTAATCAGGAGCCTGGTCTGGGGTCTGTTTTAATTTTGTGGTCTCATTTAGAGTCTTCATGTATTTATGGTTCTGGACTGTGGTTTGTATTAACCCCTTAACGACCTTGGGCGTATGAGTACGTCCCAGGGCCGTAAAGGGGCTTTGCAGGGGGATCGCGCCGCGACCCACCCCGCACAGCCGCCCGGGGGTTTTCGGCAAATCGCCCCCTAACACCCGGGAGTAACAGCGCCGGCGGGGGCTCCGCCCGCCGGCGCTCTTTTACCCATCAACACCGCCCAAAAGATGGCCCGCGGGGTCTGAATTTTAAAGGCGATCGGTTCCGCGCAACCCATCGTTTTGGTGATCGGCATAAGGCACTAGCTGCGCCGTCCGACGACCGGGCATGGTGGTTGGGGAGCCTTGGAAGGCTCCCGTCCCCTTTCCCCGGCGGTTTGCCCCACTTCAGTCCCCAGAAGGAAATGGGGAAACCCCATTTTGTAACCCTAATCTTGCCTATGCAATGCATTTGGTTTTTTTTTAACAATCCGCCACCTAGTGGGCAAGTACCATAGGTGGTAAAATTACAGTAAAAAAAAAAAAAAAAATAATGTTTTAAAGTACAAAAAAAAAAAGTATTAGAAGTTCAAATCACCCCTCTGTCCCCATTTTACAAGTAAAATCATTAAAATAATAAAAAAGTTACACATATTTGGTATCGCCGCGTCCGAAAAAGTCCGATCTATAAAAATATAACATCATTTATCCCATACACTGAACACCGTAGAAGAAAAAAAATTCCAAACGCCAAAATTGCATTTTTTGGTCATTTTACGTCACTGAAAAATGGAATAAAAATGATCAAAAAAGTTGCATGCATTCCAAACTGCTAGCGATAAAAAGTACACTTCAGCCTGCAAAAATGCCCCCTCACTGACGTCCGTAGGTGTTAGTACAAAAAAGTTATTGGTCGCACAAAATGGCGCCGTGGCGCAAATTTAAAAAATAGAAAATGTTTGGAATTTTTTACGGTACCAAAACATAATGGAAACCCTACATGTTTGGTATTGCCGGATGCATAACAACCTGTAAAATACAGATAACACATTATATTTACCGAAGATTGAACGCTGTAAAAGCAAAACACCCACAAACATGGCAAAAATACATTTTTTTCACCATTTGCCCCACTTGGAATTTTTTTTGCGGTTTCCCAGTATATTCTATAGTATAGTGAATAACACCATTAGAAAGTACATCTTGTCCCGCAAAATAAAAGTCCTCATGTGTCTATGTAGGTGGAAAAATAAAAAAGTTATGGCTTTCAGAAGGCGAGGAGGGAAAAACGAACGTGTCACCAAAAAAAAACGCCTGGTCCTTAAGGGGTTAATCTAAGGGGTCTGGTCTAGGTCTGTATTATCCCAGGACTCTATAGTTATACTGTAGTTTATAGTTCTTATGGGGTCTGTAATAATTCTAAAATTAAAAAAAAATGATGTATGGGGCAAATTTATACACAGCATGTGGATAGTAAACCCTATTTCACTTGGCTGGAATCCATTTCTGACATAGTAATTTTCCTTATTGGCAAATTGCAACATTTCAAGTTCCCCAGTCTATGTACCCTTGATGAAATTAAAAATGTAACTCCCACAAAAAAGTCCCCCTTAGTGTCAAACCTATATATATTTTTTTCCTTTCTGTTTTTTTCTCCTCACTTTGCAATAGCGTGTTTAGTTTTCTGACAACATAGCCATATTAGGGATTGTTTTTTTGGAAGGAAATGTATTTTTAATAGTACAATGCATCACATAATGTACTGGGGAGGCAAAAAAATAAAAATATGGAAGTTGAAAAATTTTTTTTTGAGGGGAAGGAGTCTTTTACAGAGTTTATCAAGCCAAATAAATGCCATTATCCTTTTTTGCGGGATAATACGATTCCAATTAAACCAAATTTGAATAGTTTTTTACCATTTTATGACTTTTGAGGCCAATAATTTTTTTGATTTTTCTTTCAGCAGAGCTATATGATGGCTAATTTTCTGCATAGCAAATTCTAGTTTTTATTGGTAATTTAGAGTGTACGCAAATTTTGACCATTTTTATATTATATTTTTTCTAATAGGCAGGAGAACCAGAAAATCACAGTTCTGTTAGTTATTTTTTTAATTTTCTTTTACGTTGTTCACCATGCAGAATAAATAGCATGATATTGAATTAGATCAGGCTTTTTTGAACACTGTAATGACAATTATGATTTTTTTTTTATTTTTTTTTGATAAATGAAAAACTATTTTTTCAAAATTTTTATAACAGTATTTTTTTGTCCCCCTAGAGGACTTAAAAGTGCTAAGATGTAATAAGAGTATAAATATGGAAGACCTTAAGGCCTTTCTAGGCTCCCAGCTGTCATAACAACTAAACAACACCTCACAATCATGTTGGGGACTATCTCTGATCACAACCACTTATGGCGAGTCCCAGCTGTGATGGACAGCTAGCACCCACCGCATAAGGAGCAGGCTCAGTATATATATATATATATATATATATATATATATATATATATATATATATATATATATATATTATATATTGAAAAAAAGTTAAGACTACAGAAAAAGAAAGGGTAGGAGGATTATATTGTTTTCTAGAGGAGTTTTCTCACCATTGAGTTTAATAGAGCCACAGTCAGCTTTAGACTCACACATCCTGTTTAGGTTCTTGGCAGGTCTATCGCAGTGATTGGTATAAAAGCTCTGCTGTTCCTAGCTAGTTCTTTTACACTGACATGACTGCAAGAGATTTATTAAGTGTATTAAACAAGCTTTACATTTAGTTAAGTAAACAATGTCCATTGCTAGAGATAAGACTTTGCACAGAGTGTCTCATCATGGATGGAATGACTGACAGCAGCTTGGAGCAATGAGAGATAAGAGAGAGCAGGGAGGATGGGGAGAGATGGCCGGTACTCAGAGAAACTTCTGTGCTCTAAGAGGAGATAAAATCTTCTTTATCCCCTGACCAAAGCAAAATCAACAAAGCAAAGTATTTACTAATAGTCTTTATTTACCTCTCCCTACAAGTTAAAAGCTAACCATTGTATTGAGAAAACCCCATTGTTGTGAGAAAACCCCACTGTAGTGAGAAAACCCCATCATCTCACAGTTTTTTAAAACATGTTTTTCTTTCCCACCCAGGCAGTTAAAAATAAACAGGAAACATGATAACAAGTGTCAATTTCAGGCAAACAAATGCATCATGTTGATACTTCTAATCAGATTCCAAAAGCTTGTTTTCTTGCTTAGTCAATTTTCTGTGCCTAATTTAATCAAGCAAGTTTACTGTTCTTTATCACGTAAAGAAATGTTACTCATAATGTTGCATGCAAATATTTTTTTCCAATTTTTCCACAGCACAAACAAAACAATACAAGTGTAAAGCAAGCAGCTAGTTGAATGATACTGGGCTGAAATATTTTCTTATATTTGAGTGAAGCGCCATAATACCAAATACAGCTTATGAACAAGGCTGGCATTGTTTTGGGAATAGTGTAGCACCCCATGATTAGCACTGATGATATAGTCAGCAAATATAAATGTTAATATTATTATTATTATAAATCACATTCATTATTTGCTACCTGGAGACAGTTGTTTTATATAAGTTTCTTTACTTAATCATGCCCTGCAGATAATAGGGGTCTGGTTGACTTGTTAACATCTCAACATAACATTATCACAAGAATGCTTAAAGGGGTTGTCTCACATGTTGTTTTACAGAGCCACAGACAGTTTCAGACTCCCATTTCCTAGTTAGGCCATGGGCGGATCTACAGCAGTTGTTGACATATCAGCTCCACCTACTAGAGGGACATGACTGCTTGAGGTTTGTGAACTGTAGTGCAGAAGCCTGCAGAGCTCTAAAGTGTTAAAGATTGTCAGTAAGCAGTGTAAACAAGCTCCAGTCTTTCAAGATAAGGAACAGAGCAGGAAGTGCGGTCATTTTCCTGACCACTGCTTCAACCTGTAAGAGCAGAGAGAGGTGGCTAGGGAAACTTGTCTGCAAAAGCAGGAGGTAAGATCTGTTCCTACTGTAACTCTGAAGAGAAGCAAATTCAGAACAGCAATGTATTTGGTAACAGTCTTTATTTACCTTTTGTCTACATGTTTAAAGCTAATCAATAAAATAAGAATACTTATCTGAGGTTATTGTTTATACCAGATCTGGTGCTACTCCTATGGTCCTCAGCATTACTATATAGATATACTAGATATAACAAGAAACCATGTAACCAACAGGTTCTGGAATGAACCACAATTCCACCTTGGGCACCAACTTTGCAATGAATATATTAGGGACAATATATGCAATCCATTTTTTGTTTTGTCTCCAAGTGATCTGTACTCAGTTTCTTATGTTGTGCCCCCTTTAACTGTCCCCTTTTATAATCTACATCTACTAGGTCAGGTGGGTTTCCTTGTCTTGTCCTCTCACTTTTTTCACCCTACTTTTTCCATTATCCTCATGTATATATTGATGTAAGGGTGCCTATTTTTGGCTTCCCCCATGTTCCAAAAAACCATAGTGTTAGGTTAACCAGTTCCTGACTGGGTCATTTACCCCTCTTCCTGAGTAGAAACATTTTACCTTTCCTTTGCACATGCAGATTTAAATGATTTTGCGCTTCTTCATGCTTCATTATTCAACACATTTTTCCATTATGCATTAGGCTTTAATTCTATGTAAATTTTACTTTTACATTATTATTACTTTTAATAATATGAATTACTTATTTATTAGAATACAATTACTTATTTATTTTTTAACAACAATAGTGGTGCTTAAATAAGTTTTATAATTGTGTCACTTTTCTGTCAAAGACATTTATATATAGGTGATATAAAGTTTCAGGGTTGTCAGAGACAGGGCTGAAAATTGTGGTTTGGATTAATATTTTTTTTTTTTTTATAATATTTTATTTTGATGTGTTTGTTTTTCTATTGTTATTTTACACATTGTGCCTCCCATAATGTCTGAAAAAGACCATTAAGGGGCATTTCTACATAGGTGTTTTTTGGGTTTTTTTCTGCTGCTTTGTAACTAAGGCTGATATAATAGTCCCAGATACAGGGTAAACACATTACTCTAAACTTACTGATAAGACCCAGCAGCAGTATCAGCAACTACCAACACCGTGAAGCATGAAGTCTATCTGTACCTACCATATCATACCTATCTGTAAATACAATGCTCTTTGTTGGCTGCATGTACAGCGATAGAGAAGGTAGGGACAGTGCCTTCTCAGTGGAAAGCCCAGCTATCGATGAGAGCCGACTCTCCACCTGGGCAACTACACAATTGGTGTGCAGCGGCACACTATGCATGGAGGATTCAGAACATCCATACATTGTTAGATTTCGACTAGTCAACAACTGGTTAATCTGGAATTTAGACTTTAGCCCTCAATGGGGAAAGGGACCAAGGTGAGTAATGACCAATTCTGTACAGTACTGTGGAATATAACAGCGCTATATGTATAAATAAATGATAGCAATGAGCTTTCCGCCTTTGAGAATTTCTCAACAACATAAATTATAACCTTTTAGCTTTAATACTTTATGTCTCATGATAGAATATAACAGGAAGCCCTAGAAGACAAAGCTCTTAAATCATTCCCACTTTAGAAGGATATTTAAACAATGCCAACACTTCTGCTGCATCCGTCTACATTATCTCTCCTTGACATCTTAACAAAAACAGACTTCCCTGCCGAGGACTGCCACATTAATATTGTTGTTTAAATGCAACATTTGTTTTTATTTCTTTGATCCAAAAACAGCATGAACATGAACCTCAATTACTTGAAATGGGATTGTATCACCAGCAACTCCTTGATTTGCTGAATCTTTAAGAAAAAAACATTTCTTTAGCATATGGCCCATAAAAATACACAACAAATCTTTTCTATGTTTTCCAAGATGATGGGAAGAATGGAAAATAAAAAAAAGTCTGGGGTATTGCTGTAGATCGTGAAGCATGAGACTAAGGGAAAGTGAATGCTGATGAATTGCTTTGCCTTTGATTGGTTATAAAGTAATAAAAAGTAAGTGAATATTATTTTTCCATTTTAGTGTGTCAACAGAAAAATGTGCTGCATGCTATAAAACTGCTTTTCTCTGCAAGCTACATATTCTGGAGGTTTTAAAACTGATTGCCCATCTGTTTGAGAATATTATAACTTTACGCTTTCAAAACTTGTGTAGAAAACGTGGATGATTTTGACTATTAAAGAGCGATTACATGGAAGAAATATTGTGGGGATTGTCAAACAACACGGCGCTAGTCATTGTAAATAATTCAAAAGGATTTTTGTTACAGCCAGCTTCGGAGATTTCATTACTAAGTTTAGTCTTCTGTATGTTTCCATAGATGGATTCATTGACTCATAGAAGGCCCTAAAATGCTGTACTAAACATGCCTTATATGAGATCCATATAAAATATTACAACAGAATATTCAGCTTTTTATCAAAGTGTGGTTCACAATCACAAATATACAGTATCTCTCATAAGTGAGTACCCTCATCCTCTTTTTGTAATTATTGTGATATATCTTTTCATTGGACAACATTGAAGATATGGCACTTTAATACAATGTAAAGTAGTCATTTTTCAAATTGGATAACAATGTAAATTTGGTGTGCCCTCAAAATAACTCAACACATAGTCATGAATGTCTAAACTGCTGATAACAAAAATGAGTAAACCCCTAAGTGAAAATGGTAAATTTGCCCAA
>JAODAL010065594.1:0-18164 GCA_025379985.1 Phyllomedusa bahiana
TAGAAAAAGGGGAGGCCCTCTCCTCTTAACATAAAAAAAGGGGAGGCCCCCCCCTTTAAAAAAGGGGAAAAAGGGGAGGCCCCCCCTGTTAATTTTGGAAAAAGGGGGGCCCCCCCCTTTTACCGGGGGAAAAAGGGAAGTCCCCCCTGTTAACGTGGAAAAAGGGGAGGGCCCCCCCCTTTTAAAATGGTGGAAAAAGGGGGGGCCCCTCCCCTGTTAACGGTGGAAAAAGCGAGGCCGCCCCCTGTTAACGTGAAAAAGGGGGGGGCCCTCTCCTCTTAACATGAAAAGGGGGGGCCCCCTCCCCTGTAACAGGGGAAAAAGGGGGAGGCCCTCCCCTTTAATTTGGGGAAAAGGGCAGGCCCCTCCCCTTTAAACCCCGGGAAAAAGGGGGGGGCCTTTCCCCCTTGTTACATTTTTCATCAATTTCCCCTGTTCAATAATTTCCCCCCTGTTCAAAAATTTTTCACCTTGTTAATATATTTTTTTCCTTCATAAATTTCCCCCTGTTAATAATTTTCCCACGTTAATATATTTTTCCTGTTCATAAATTTTTTCCCCCTTTTCAATAATTCCCCCCTGTTTTTAAATTTATTTCCTTTTCATCAATTTCCCCCTGTTCAAAAATTTTTCCCCCCTTTTTAATTATTTTTATTCCTTTTTCAGCAATTTTCCCCCTGTTCATAAATTTCCCCCCTTTAAAAATTTATTCCTTTCACAACCCCACCTTTTCATCAGTTCCTGTCTGCCGTGTACCCGACCTTTCTGCTACTTACCTGACCTCGAATCACCGCCGCCTGCCCGCCCTGTTTCCTGACCTTTGACTACGAGTTTCTCTTACAATTCTTACCTCGCGCCCCGGGCTGCCCCCGAAGCAGAAAGCCCCGGGGTTTGCACCAGGTAGACCCCGTCGCAGCAAGCCACCCGCTTTGCGGCGGGCTCGGGTGAAAACCGGGACCTACAAGACCCCTCCCTGGCGTGACTTTTTGGGCATCCTTGCGGTGGTCCAGGGGATTCCAACCGCTGCCCGGGGAAAACATGAAGCATGGAATGATTTTTCATCCCTGTCCGGGACGACTCCCAAAAATAACGCATGTTCGCATAAAGGGCCTGACCCACACGGCAGGGTCCCGCATAGCTGCCACTGGCCGCATTAAAATTACCGGGAGTGTACTGTCCGCTTGGATCATCAATAAACCAAATAAACCCTTTTCCTTTTCATAGGGGTCAATCCAACATATGGAGGCTGGAATTCCACCGTTTGGAAATGTCACATTTTTCAGCCATGTTGGGGGAGGCGGGTGTGCCGCTGCACTTAAGGGGATGTGATTGGGGGTGTAAAAACAGCTGAATCAGCAAAGTTTCCTGCCATTTTTAGAATTCTTGCGATGGGGGGTTAAGGGAAACATATTATATTTCTAATGCTTTTGTAATGAAGTTTGTGGTGCAAAAAATTATTACACATACAAGTTTTAAGCTGAACAGCAAAGATATTCCAAGGGGCCCCTGCTTCCTGAACCACTCCCCACCAGTGCCAGCATGGACCTGGGGGAAAACCATGACCAAACGGAAACCAATCAACTATGCCACATTCCTGAAACTGCAAGAAACAAAGGAACTTCCACGCCCAAACCCCATTTTTGTAAAAAACCATTGTTTTGTAAAAAAGGGCTCCTTTTCGGGGTCTCTTCAATGGGGAGAACTCAATCAGCTCTGTGTCTGATGTCATTTTTTTCTCCCGGCAATCATGTTCAATTTGGACAGCAGTAGCATCGTGTACCCCTAAACCCCCAAAACTTTTTGGCCCCTAGAAAGGGGGGCGTACCAACGGGACCTTTTCCTTGGGGGACCGGGACGGTAACCACCTGGACTTACCTCGGACTGCCCCAAAACGGGAGACGATCACCTCCACTTAAAAACAGGGAAGTCTACTTTTTTTCTTATTGAAATCTGTATTTTTGCCTTTTATTTGGAGGTTTCCGGGTTTGGGTCAGGGTTTTTCCGGTCACCCGGGGTTCGGGTCGGCGCAGAGCGTTCCGCTGTACTGTCTAAAGAACCTATCCCATTTCCGCCCCCTCCCTGACATGCGTGTGTAATCCGCAGACAAGGACTGACACACGGGTTTTTAATTTGGAAAATCCTACCTAATTGGGCTTGATGCTGTCATTTGCAGACTAGGAAATTCTACTAACTAAAACCAAAATTTTGCGGTTGCAACAAGGAAGTTCAGCAGATTTGGATACAAAAGGAAGTTGACTTTTGCAGACTAACAAACTCTACGACAGGACAGCGCCAATTGCGAGTAGGGGAGAAATTCCCTAGCAAAGGGATTTCCCAGCAACCCGGTAGCCGAGAGGGAGGTACGCTAGGACGTGTGTGTTTAAAAAGCTTTAAATATATAGGTTCCTCAATTTTATAGGGGTAAAAAGGGCCCGTTATAGGCTCACGTCTGCAGGTCAGGGGAGGGAAGAAAAAACATGTAAAAAAAAAAAAAAAACCAGTAGAGAAGGTTAAAAAATTTAATGAACATTGGTGGTTTTCACCAGGGGGGTAACTTCAACTCACTTTTGAGCTTTAGCTGTGAAAACAACAAGGGGGGTTTGACATAGCAACTTTTAGATGATGCATTTTTAAAAAAAAGACCGAGAAGGTACAAAAGAAAGGGGTGGCTGAGACTGAATTAGGATAAGAAAGGAAATTTTTCTTTTTAAAAAGTAATTTGCCCGCTGACAAAATGTCCACCACCTTATAAGGAGCTTATTCTAAGTGCTGGGAGTGTCCCAATTGTGGCCAGCAAAATCCGCCCCCTCTGATATTTTTGCATGTGGCAGGGGAAGTCCAAACCGCTCCCTTCCTGTACCAAAAAAATTTTCCATGCCTCTGCCCCCCCAAATACCTCTCACCCCACAACTCCAGTCCCCCTTCCTATAACCTGATATCATCTGTTTCGTCCCTTTCCCCGCCCTAAGCTTCCAAAAAGAGAGTGCAGCGAGAAAGTTGGTCAGGGGTATCACTAGGTTTCTTTTTAGACAAAGGGAAAGGGGATAACATATAAGTTTGTATATAATTTGCATCTATTGTATAATTTATAATTCCTGCTGCCAGGGTCTTATATGAGAACAGCCCTTTTATTGCGGGGAAATTTGTTACATTGTGCAATTTTTAAAAATAAACGAAATGGGGGGGGAAATTTTACTTTTTTTATAATGTCACGACAGTTTTGTGTTTTATTTTAGGTGGTAATCTGATATATTTGTTTTGAAAAATGAACTAATTATTCCTTAAGTCAAATAGGTAAAGTAAATTTCCTGACTATAAGATAACATATTGGAGTAGACGTCTTTATAAATTGGGTTCAAAATAAATTTAAAAAAAAAAAAAAAAAATCCCGTGGTATTTACTGACTCATTTTTAAAATCTGCATTGTTGCACAATTTTTTTGACCTTTATTTCAGGGTTTCTTTTTTTGATAACCAGTTTTCCCGCATGCACACGGGCGCCAAATAAAAAATACTTTTTTCCCCCCCCCCCCAAATGTTTAACTGTCTGCGGGTGGATTTAAAATTTTCGTTTTTTTGCAGGAAAAGAAGAATTTCTAGTGAACGGGGGGAACTCAAAAATACCTCATGAAATCACTTGTTAAACAAAGCCCCGGGGGAATAAAAATAAATATATATATATATTTTTTTTTTTAAATTAAAGTTTTTTTGAGGGTTTTTTTTTTTGGGATACCCCCTATGCTTTTAGTAAAGGGTTTTAGTTCAAAAACCCGAGTAAAAACACTGCGCAGCAAATTAGAAGACATTTTTGTTTTATTTTATTTTTTTTTTTGTTTTTGGGGCTCCAGATGATGTTTTTTTTTTTTTTTTTTTTTTTTTTTGAGAAAGTGTGGGAATTTAGTGAATGGGTCAAAAGTCCTTTTTTTGTTGATTAATGCTTTTTAGTCTGTAAATCCCTATTCAAAGCCCTTAGCAAAATTTTTCAATTGCAGATAAGGCCACAAAGCAGTTTACCTACAAAAGCATGGGTTTTAAAAAACAAAAATGTGACTGACTGACAAAGTTAATTATGTGAAAAGAGGTTTAGGTTTAATTTGTTTCTATTAAAAGCATATGAGCCTCGGGGGATACAACACAGCGACTACTTTAAGCTCATTAAGGTTATGGATTTATATGTTTAAAAGACATAAAAGCATTAAGGTTTTATTCTGACAAAAAAAAAATTTTTTAAAAGCCATCTGGAGGGCAGGGGTTTGGCCAACAGATAAGTTAATTGTGAAAGAAAAACAGAATTATTTGGGAAAAATAAAATTGCATCACACAAATAAGAAACAGAAAATGTTTTGGGAAAAATTTTGTGATAAGAATGTTATATTTCCCCACTACAGAGGAGAAGAAGGATAAAATGATTTGTTTTGTTCTTTTTTGTTTTTTTGTTTATATAAAAACCAAAACCAATATATAGTTTTAATAAAATCTATTTACATAGTAGTTAATTGCAGTGATGAGAAGTTTTTTTTATCTTTTTAAAACATTTTGCTGTGTCAAAACTTCAAAGGCCAATACGGCAGAGTTTCTTTTTTTAATTATTTTTAATTTTTCTTACTGGACATATTCAATCACTGAGGGATTTTACTGCTCTTATTTTACGAGTATATTGAGAGTTAAACAGAGTCCATGTCCACCCCACCCCCGCACACCACACTTTCTCTACAGAAATTTTACCTGCAAAGGGTTCAAATTTTTTTCAAAGTTTATCTTTAGCCCAAGGGGCCGGGGCCCGAAGACGAGATAGGGATAAAAAAGGGCCAGAGCTGCCACAACAAAAAAGATACCGCAAAGAGGAGCTGATTCATTGACCCCCATGGGGCCCCACAACCCCAGCTCGCCGTGTTGATCGCCATGTCTGCACCAAGCACGATCACGACCGCCCCCGTTTGCACCGCATGTACCGCCAAGGGCTCTGATGTCTGCCTCCCTTTTCCCCAATCCTATCATTCTTGTTTTTTTTACAGTCATAAGATATAAGAAATTCTACGACAAAGAAGATCTTTTACACACAGAACTATTTTTTGTTTATTTTTTTTCACTTTTTTTTTTCAGCCAAACCTGGCCAATGTTGTTTTTCCCGCACTTAGCAACAAAAATTTAAAAAGGGGATGACCGATTAGGCCCAAATTAGAAAGGGGAAAAAGTATGGGCCTGTCAGGGGTGGGAAAGCCCAACACAAAGGGGGGGAACTCACAAAGGTTGGCTCCTCTCAAACCGGGAAACACCACAAAACCCTTTTTCCCCCAGCTTTGGGACACAGGAATTTTTGGGTTTTGGGGGAAAAAACAATGGAAACAGGGGGAGAGTGTAATAATTTTTAGGGGGATTTTAAGGGAAACAATATATTCTAATGCTTTGTAATGAAGTTTGTGGTGCAAAAACATTATTAAAACATACAAGCTTAGCTGAACAGCAGAATATTCCAAGATGGCGCCTGCTTCCTGAACCACTCCCCCCCCTATGTGCCAGCATGGACTCTGGGGAAACCATGACCATAATCTGGAGAACCAATCAACTAGTGCCACAATTCCTAAGACTGCAAGAAACAAAGGAACTTAGCCACGCCCTGAAGCCATTTTGTAAAAAACCATTGTATTGTAATAAAGGCTCTCTCTTCTGGGTCTGCTTCACACTGAGGAGGAACTCATATCAGCTCTGTGTCTGATGTCTTTTCCCTTCATGCCGGCAATCAGTGTTCAATTTGGACAGCAGTAGTCATGCGGTGTACCCCTGAACCCCAACATGGGTGTATGACTTGAACAACCTGATTGAGCATGTCCTCCCGTGTGTGACTTTATTCGCCAGGGGAATCATCCTGTCCACTTGGATCATCAAAAATCATCAAAAATCATCAAAAATCGTTAATGGCCTTTCTCTGTTCAATAATTTCCCCCTGTTAATATATTTATTCTTGTTCATCAATTTCCCCCTGTTCAATAATTTCCCCCTGCCACCTCAAGCTAGTCGCGCCAGGGGTAGCGACCTGGTAGGACTCCCGCCACAGAAAGTCCATCCTGCCTTTTGTGGGGGGCTCGGGTTGAAAACCGGGACCAACTTAACCCCGCTCCCGGCTGGCCACTACCACCGCTTGCGGGGGGTCCAGAGATCCACTACCCATGTCATTAACAATGGCTGAAGTGAATGCCAAGTTTCCTGGCCAGTTCTTTGAATGGTGCAGAGTCCATCATTTTGAAAAGGGAGGGACTGCAAAAACCACAACTTGGACAGGAGCAGGGGTCAGCTTCTGCACTTAGGGATGGCTAACGCATACTGCTGTCTCTTGGCAATCGTCTCCGTGAACGACTGCTGGCACCATGAGTGCCGAGGACCAGGAGTATCTGGACCGGCAGATGATGTAATAGACAGGAAGTTGTCTTCGGCACAGGTGGTGAAGCCTTGACTGCCTGAAATGGGAGGTGGGCCACTGGGTGCTACAGCTGTTGGAACAGGATGGACCACCACATCTGAAACACGTATGGTGACACTGTATGATGTTGATGCAGGGCCGTGGTGCCAACGTTAGGTCCCTGGTCACGTTTTTACTTTCTGCCCACAGATTCTACATATAGTTATGTTTCAATCCCCCTCTGGTGTCTCGTCAAAAAACTGGCACACCGCCGAGTAGGTGATTTTACCACCAAAGCACTGCACTGACTGTTACCGCCGCTGACTCGGGGAGCCCCTGTGCCGCTACTTTCGGGGACCTGCAAAGTGGGTGGTCTAAATCGTGGCCGTTTGGCTCCCAACCTCGCGCTGCTGCACCAACCCTGCTGACTCCCGGCCACACTACCGACTTACGGGCTGCGGCCACTGCCTGACACGCAAGCTGCTGCTCTCTTCTCCCTATGATAATGATGAACCCTTGTACACTGTTGGTCTGGGTCAGCTGATAGCATCACATGGCTTTCAAAACCACCAGTATGCTGATGACACCCAACTTTACATCCCCGGGCCCAACATTAACTCTCTACTGTCCAACATCCCAGATTGTCTGTCGTCCAAAGCCTCCTTTTTCTACTCCCGTCTCCTAAAACTTAATGCTTCCAGGGCCGTGACAATGGTAGTTGAGGGGAGGCGGCCGCGTAGGGCGCCACTGCATCCCGGGAAAAATGGGGCACAAAAGGCAAAGAGTGGGCGAATTTTCCGTTTGGGGGGGGACTTTATGCCTGTTTAACTAGGGCACCAAAAAAACTTGTCCCAGTCCCCTGCTTTTCCCCCTCCCATTGCGAACGGGGTACTCGTTTTTTTTGCCTGTTTCCCGCCGTCCTCCTCAACGGTGTCGTGTACAAACCTGACCCCCCTCTTAAAAAAACCCCCCCAATTGTCTGTCATCCAAAGCCTCCTTCTTCTCCCCTGCTCTAAAACTTAAATTGAAAAAAACGGAAGCTTCCAGGGCCCGGGGCAATGGGAGCGAGGGTAGCGACCGCGTAGGGGGCCACTTCATCCCATGGAAAAAGGGGGCACAAGGAGGCAAGGAGTGACTGAATTTCCGTTTGGGGGGCACTTTATGCCTTTTTTTAACTAGGGCACCAGAATAACTTGCCCCAGCCTCGCCTTTCTTCTCCCGGCCCCCATGTGCGTTCGGCTACATCGATTAGTGTTTGCCTGTCACCGGGCCGTCCCCTCAACGGTGTCGCTGTTACAAAGCCTGACCTCCCGCAACATAACCCCCCATTGCAAAATCTCATCACTATTTGCCCGCTTCTGCAAGAAGCAGTGGATGTCTTCCCCACCTCTTTGCTGCCCACTGTCCTCAAATAGTTGGACCGCACTGTATAGTGGCGCAGAGGCCACAGCACATAGTAGTTCTCTGGCAGTGGGAAGCTAACAGGACAGAGGTGGGTTGAGGAAAGGTGAGGGCCCCTCACCTGCTCCCGGGCCATGCCAACTAGGGGCTGTGTGTGACAAACCCACCGACTCTTGTCTGGGGTTGTCAGATGTAATCTGGGAGAAAGTGTATAACCTAGTGTGTGGTCAACACATGGCCGGTAGATGACACCGGATACTGTGGCCTCGCAGGGTGACTCCTGCTGTGACGTCACCTTACTGTGCTGCAATCTGTGGTGGCTCCGGTAACCTACTACTGTGTTCTTTGACGCTATGGTAGGATCGCAGCCCTCAGCTTTGTTTTTTTTCCAGCTGGTTCTGCCATGACTTTATCAGGCTGCATTCCCGCTTCAGTTTTTTGGTCAGTTTTGCCCCCGTAAGTGCCCAGGGAATTTTAGAGCGAAGCAATTCTAAGAGCGGCGGCAGTCATGTGTGTGTCATACTAAAACACAGCATTGTATGAAGACCATACCAAGCTCCCTCTACATATTTAAACATGGCACAATGTTCTACAGCACCCTACAGGCTCTGTGCAGCCTGGAAATAACTGTTTTTTAACGCAATTCGTCACGAAGTAATTCGGACCGAAACAAATTCGTCGAAGTCGGTGAACCGAATTTTTGAGAAATTCTCCCATCTCTAGTCTCCACCTCTGTGCCTAAGAATATTGTTTTCCATCCCCCAGCCTGTTGCATTGATCCATGTAGAATATTGACTTCCAACTTTGTTTATTTTGTGTGGTTTTATTTCATAGTTTGAACTATTTTTCTGTCGTGTGACTATAGGGGTTGCCCGTTCCACTAAAAAAATTATAGGATGTTCCTAGTGGCACAATAAAAAAAAAAAATTATGCTCACCTCTCCCCGCTCCTCAGTCTCTTCACTCTTCTGTTTTCTTTCTCCTTCTTTTGGTCAGTAATGTAAGGGGCGTGGTACATGACAACTGAAGCCACTCAGCGGCTGCAGCCGTGAAATTCCCATTCAGAAGTAGAAGAAAGAAGACAGATGACTGGAGAGACCCAGCACTGAAAAGAGAGGGGAGAGAGGTGGACACGAGTATAGGATTTTTCTTTATTGAGTCATCATGAGCTTCCTATTAAGGTTTAACCCCTTAGCACATCATTCTTCAGTAAATTGGTCCACCCCGGCTATCTTCTTACTATATCCAGCACCCAGTGCTGAAATCCTTCTAAACATTGATATTCTTCAACAGCCAAGACCAAATCCATTTGAGTTTGTCTGACGTGGAAAGAAGAGAATCGGTTGGACTGCTTAGCTAAAGCTTGCTTTGACTTGTTCATCTGTTAGCCTTGAGTGTTTAATGGATCAAATAAAATCCTGAAACTGGTGCTTTTGTTTCATGTAAAAAAGTCTAGCTTGTGTAGCTGAACATATTTTTGTGCCATATCTGTCCCTAAATGCTTACATGGGTTGTCTCACTACAATGATTACACTAGGCAACAAATTTTCACTTTTTTTCTGTTATTTCCTGTTTGTTTATGCCTAAAAACAATGGAAAATGACATTTGTTACACACACACTTTGCTTTTGAGACTGGGACAGTGCAATTTTTAATTTTCTATATTACATTGGGAAAAGGCAAATTTGCATTATATCTCGTTCACATAAAGTAAAGAAAAAACCAAACTGCTTCAGATTTAACATTTATTTTCAGAAATGAGCGTTTTTTGAGATTTGTGTTTATATTGTAAATCACTTTCACGAATCAAACCCCAAATATAATCTTCCATCATGTTCTCATTGTTCTGCCCTTGGTAGCGATGTTTGGAGTCTATTATATCCTGGTGGAAGTGCTCGTCTTGCTCCTCCGAATACACTCCCATGTTCTCCTTGAATTAACCAAGATGTGCATCAAGCATATAGACTTTGAGGGACATTCTGCAACCCACTTTGCAGTACTTCTTCACAGGAGTCTCAACCAGCTTCACATAGTTTTTGGTTTTGTTGTTACCAAGAAAGCCACAAACTACTGCAACAAAGCTGTTCCAGGTCTCTTTCTCCTCTTCTTTATCTGTGGCCCAAAAAATACATCAGCTTTGATCTTAGCCTCCGACAGCTTAGGGAAGAAGTCTTGGAGAAACTTGAAGGCTGGCGACTCTTTATCTAGAGTCATTACAAATTTGTTTTTTAAGACCCAGTTTGATGTGCAGTGGAGGCATCAGCACCTTCTAGGGGTCAATCAGTGGCTCCCATTTGAAGTTGTTATTCCCTGCAGAGAACTTGGTTCACTGCAGCCAGTCCCTCGTGTTATAGTATGCCTTGGTGTTCCTGCTATCCCAAAGTCAACTATAGCAGGGAAACTTGGTAAAACCGCCTTGGAGATAAACGAAAAATGGAAAAACGCTCACCAGGGATTCCCGGCTAATGAGGTCCGCACTCTCCTTGTAGTATACGGTGTCCCAGGAACGAGCAACCGGCTGTTGATGCTCAAATCAAGACATACGAAAAATTGAGAGATTTCAGCACTCGAATACGGAGAAGTCCAACGTAATATTATTAAAACACACCTTTTATTGGAGATTAATTAAAAAATCTAGTATAAAAAAAACTACATTGTTTACGCGTTTCAAGCCCATATGTATCGGCTCTTAGTCATAACTTCTCCTTATGTGAGTGCTGGAATCTCTAAATTTTTCATAAAACCGCCTTGGAGACAAGTCAGAAATGCTACCATATTGAAATCTTTGATGCCCTCTCAGTCATACTCATCATACTTCAAGATGTGTAACAATGTCTTGATACTACTGTACTCCTCTTTGAGGTGCACTGAGTGAGCCAGGGGAAGAGACGGCTACTTGCTACCATTATGGAGCTGCACTGCTTTAAGGCTCCTGCACGAGCTGTCTATGAAGAGGCGCCACTCTTTGGGTTACATGTTATTCCGATTGTATCAAACAGACCTGTCACATTGTAGCAGAAGCAGAGTCCATCTGGCCTACAACTTGAACGCTTTTATCCAACAAGTTCCATTGCTTGAACCTAGAAGTCAAAAGTTCGGCATTTGATTTGGTAATACCAAGGTCTATGATCAAATTGTTGAGGTCTTTTTGGTTGGGGTAGTATGTTTTTCTTCCCTCTTCTTCACCTATGAAATCTAGATTAGCAACATCTTCTTACTCTCCGAGTTGCTGATAACTTGTGACAGCGGATCTTTCGCTGGAGGAGTGGGTATAGGGAATTCTGTGCTGTGTGGCACCGGTGATATTGATGATGGGATGTTAGGATAGGTAACAGGAGGTGTGTTCTTGCCAGTCTGCGCTTTGACGGGTTCACCATACAGAAGTACCAGTTGCTTGAGTGGTCTGTTGGGTCCCTTCAAACTCTTGGTATCGCAAACTTCATAGATCACTTTTATCTTCTGTACCAACCTTCATAAGAACAAATTCATTCATGACAAATGGTTGTTAACCCATTAATGCATAGTGTCCCATTTATGGGACACTGAACATTGTTGTTATTTTGAAAAAAGTCATGCGCTAATGGGTTGATGGCTCAAATCTCTGACATTGTTTGAACTTTTGTTTTATCACAGTCCTGATTGCAAAATCAAAGTTTAGGGGGAATTAAAGCAATTTTCTAACCAATCAGGGAATAACACTCATTAGCCAGGAACAAAAATTGTGTTACATAGTGTTTGCTGTCAACATGTAAGGAATGTTAAGTCAAGACTTTTTCCAAATCTAATGCATTGTTTATTTTGCTTTGTTGAGATATTTGTTGAAAGATTTTATCTTCTCTGAGTGCCCACACAGATGTCTCTGGTTACGGTCCTACTCTGTCCTTCTCTCTCTCTGTTTTTTGTCTTATCTGATAGCAGGGAGTGAAATCACCACAGGTCAACACACAGAACTCAGGAGGCTTGAGAACAGAGTGTGTCTCTCTAACAAAGGAGATTAATTACTTTTGTTTACTTTGAGCTTTGAAGCCCTCTCCACTATAGATACCATCTCTCGCTCTTATGTCAGTACAATTAGAAGAGCTGCAATATGCCATTCACTGCTGTAGAACCACCCACAGCCTAACCAGGAACAGACAGGAAATATTAATCTAAAGCTGCTTGTGGCTCTGTGAAACAGCAAGGTGAGACAACCCCTTGAGACAATGGGCTTCATTTATTAAAATGGATTAGTTGTAAAACTATCCTTGTTGCCCATAGCAACCAATTAGAGCTTAGTTTTCATTTTGTAAACTGATCTAGAAATATGAAAGCTGAGCTCTGATTAATTGCTGCAGACAACTAAGACAGTCTTACCGTTAGACAGTTTTCATAAATGAGACCCGTTGTCAAAATGCTTTGACATGTGAAGGTCAGAATTCAGTTTTTAGCTCTTCAAACCTTTGTATTCAAGTTTTGTTGAAATTGTAAGATAACTCTTATATACAGCTGAAGACATAAAGGAGCAATGACTCACATGAATGCTGACTTCTTGATGGCCTCCATTATTGTTTACATGGAACCCCACCGCAAAGTGCAAGTTCCGGATCACAAAAGAAAATAAGATTTGAATTAGACCTTTTAGAGAATGGAGGGATAGACAGTAAATGACAGTAACATTTTTCAGCAATGTCCTAACTGGATATGTGTAACATTGTATTGCTGTGCTATTATTTTCCCCCTTCTTACTATTATGTTTCTATCTTATTTTTATAACACATTGTTACATTCCGGGTACTTGAAATCAATTAGACCTACTCACATTTATGGCCACGTTTGATAGATCTGACTGTTCTAAAATTGTTAATTTCTCATAAGATGTTTAAGACAAGTTCTTTATCCACACTTCTTGAGTGTTATTGTCACGGATGCCCCTGCGACCCTCGTCCCGGGTCGCAGGCGCATCCGTGCCCCGACTCGGGCACCCCCGACCCGCACCTGGGCCCGGGGGCCGCCACCCGCTCCCCCCGGGGTCCCCCAGTGACTTACCCCCCCCGTCCTGCCCCGTCCGTCTCGGTCCCGGGGTGCTCGGCGCCGCCCCTTAGGGAGCGCGCCCCGGGGGCAGCCCTGAATTTAAAGAGACAGTGCCCGTAATTTGGCCATTACCGGGCACTGCTCCATTTTAGCCCACCTTTCCCCAGGGCCTTTGCCGGATCTTTATGCACATGCTTTTGGGAAAGCGTTCCAGAAACCCTTTGTCTCGCCTACCTGTCCAACCCTTTTTTTACGTTTCCCGGGCCACGATCCGCCGCCTGCCCTGACCTTTGCCTGTCAACTTCAGAACCTCACCGCCCCCTACCTTCTTCCCTGTCCCCACTACAGCCTGACTCCCGATTCTGTCCCCTCGCCTACCCTTGGCTGCCACCGCGGGCAAGCCCCGCCAGGGTATGACCTGGTGGACTCCCGCCCAGCAAGTCCATCCCCTTTGGGGCGCCCTGGTGAAACCGGACCCACTTAGTTCCACTCCCTGGTGTGGCTTACCCATCGCCTCGGTGGTCCAAGGACCACCTCCGGGACCGTTACAGTAAATCCCCAGGTTTCCCGCCAAAGGCCCTTCCCGACGTCGCCAATAACACCACCCCCTGGTCAAGCAATCAAAACAATTGCGCCAAAAGCCAGCACTCGGCAGCTCTCCCCATGATCAGCACTCATCCCCACTCAGCACAGCAGCCTGCAGGGGTTTCCCTCCCGTGGCACCCGCTCCAGTTGGTCCTAAGCTCCGCTTGCCATCCCGACAAAGTTTGAGGGGGACCCAAAGGGCCTCAGGGGCTTCATCCCCCCAGTGCCCCTTCATGGAACTTATGGCTGGCCTTTCCCTTGGAAAGATCCAAGGTGGCTTTCGGGTCAGTCTCCTCTCTGGTAAACCCCGGGCCGGGCAACTCCTCTCGGGGACCGAGGCGATCCGGTCACCGCTGACCTGGTGACATTTCTACAGAATTCCCGTAGTGCCCTTCGAAGAGACGCCCCCTTTTCGCCTGAGACCCCCCGTTAAACCTGCAACAAGGGAACGCCTCCGGGGGAGACTACCCATGCAGTTCCGACACTTGCATGGACTGGTTTGGGAACTGCAGCGTTGTCGCCACATTCAAAAAGGGGCCTCTCCAGCCAGATTAAGGATGCCCTCGCCCGCCGGGACTCTAACGCTTTTTTAAGCGAGCCATCCATTTGGCTAACCGTTTTTATATCCCTTCCCAGAGAGACGTGAGGAGCTCCCCAAGAGCAAGAACCAAAGCCCTACCACCCCCCCTGTCCCATCCTGCCCCGGGTGTTTCTAGGGCCCTCCCACAGCCCCCCCTACCAGCCGGGGAAGGGGCCGCCATGGATAGAGCCCACCTACCCCCAGAACTCCCCCAAAGGGCGTAAGGAAAACCTATGCTTTTACTGTGGGGCACCCCTGAACATCCCCTCGGGTTTTGCATGCCCCTGGGGCGGGGGGGGAGACGCGCACTGGGCTACGGGGAGAGGCATCCCTAGGGGGGGTGCATCTCCCCCTCCCGTCGAACATACCCGTCCTGGTCACACGAACCCGGGGACCCCCTTTCAAGCTTCAGCCCCCCGGGACTCCTTTTGGGGCTGGGAACTTCGGGACGCTGCGTGGTGTCCTCAACTTTCCCCGGGGGTTTCCGGGAAAACCCCTACCCCATCCCCTCCATCAGGGGGGAGACCCACGATCTGTCCGTTACCGTGGGGACCCACTTTTCCCTTTTAAATAGGAGCACTGCATAAAGAAACGTCTTTCATGTGTTCCCCCGGTCTTCCTTGCCCATCCTTTTGGGACTTCCGGGCTGCAGCAACATCCCCGGGTGCTTGATGGCAGACGGCAATTTTTGCGAGGGGGGCCCAGAGTGCGGTCTCGCTGTTTTGGCGCCTCGCCCGGGGTGCTTACCGCTTCTCCGGTACCGCAAAGCTCTACGGGTTCCCCCGCGTCATACTTTTTTTCTGATGTTTTTTCCCGAAAAGCAAGAGGGACCTTGCCGCCACATCGCCAATATTGCCCGATTGTCTTCTCCCCGGGTACAGCCCCTCAGGGCAGAGTCACCCCTTATCCTTCCTAGACCAACATGTCTAATACATCCGGGAAAATCTTCAGAAAGATTTATTGAAATCCTCTTCCCCCCCGGGGGAGCAATTTCTTCTTCTGGAAAAGAAGGAGGCTCCTACACCCTGCACACTACCGGGGGGTGAACAAATCAGGAAAAGAACCGTACCCTCTACCGTTATCACGGAACTATCGCCCGTCTACAGGCGCAAGGGTCTTTTCCAAGCTGGACTAGAGGGGCCCAATTTGGTCCAGATCCACAAGGGCGATGAGTAAACGGCCTTCAACACCAAGACGGCCACTTCAGCCTGTGATGCCTTTTTGGCTCTGTAAAGCGCCTGCCGTCTTCCAGGGGTTCGTTAATGATGCTTCAGGGGTCTTCTATACCCGTGTCTGGGCAAACCCGGCGACATCCTGATATACTTCCTGATCTTGAATCACCCCCCCCCACCCCCTCCCCCCAAGTGCACAGGCCTACGACAATCACTTTTTCCAAATTAGGGAATGCCCTCCACAATCAGCCTTTCCCTTCCGGGTTTTATTATCTCGACCCAAGGGCTACGGATGGACCCAGCCAAGTTGTCGCCTATTTCAAAGCCACCCCATGGGCCTCGGGGCATACACGGTTTTCCCGGGGTTCTCAACTTTTTTCCGGCAGTTTATTCCGCACTCTCCACGCTGGTGGCTCCCCTTTTGGGGCCCCTTACAGGAAGAACCCAACCACGGGGGCGGCCTTCCAAACCCAGGGAAACGTTTTCCAACTAAAAACGGCCTTTGCCCTGCGTCCAACCGCGCGGCCAACCCAGCGAAAAACCCCTTCTCGCTTTAAGTAACGCCTCATCGGGAGGGGCTGGAGCATCCCACGCAAAAAAGGGCCCCCCGGCAAAACATCACTTGTGGGTTCTTTTCTAAAACCTTTCACAGGGGGGAGAGGAATTACACCATTTGGAGATCGGGAATTTTTACCATAAAAAGGGGCCCCGGGGAAAAAGGCATATTTTCTGGAAGGGGCCCATCCCATTTGTACTACTCGATCATAAAAACCTCCAGTACCCCAGACGCCCACGACTTAATCCACCCAGACAGGGGGTCGCTTTTTCCCCCGCTTTAATTTTCAGATTCATTTCCGCCCGCCGAGAAAAACGTGAAGGCTGAGCCCTCTCCGTGCCTCCGACGTGGGGGGTGAAGAACGATCCCAGAGCACATAATTCCTCCGGGCGCCTTATCTCCGCAGCCCCTGTCACCCCGGAAGTCCCACCGGGAAGACATACGTCCGCCCTGCGCTCCTAGGGGTACCTGAAATGGGGTCACTGCTCACTGGTGGCCGGGCATTCCGGTGCCCAAAGACTTTTTTCCTGATTTCCCGGTATATTGTGGGAGGACCTCGCTAAGGACGTTAAAGAGTTTTCCAGGCGTGACCCCTTGCTTCAAAAAGGCTCCCGCCCCAACGGAGGGCTCTTGCACCCCCTCCCATCCCTACGCAACCATGGCTCACGAGCATGGACTTCATAACCGACCACCCCCCCTCGTCCGTAATACTGTTTGTGGGTGGTGGGGACCATTTTTTACAATGGCACATTTTGTCCCTTGCCAGGTCCCCGCCTTCGCCCCGCGCCTGGCCGAGCATTTTTTTCCTTTTCCACATTTTCGTCTGCAACGGTCTCCCTCTCCAAATCATCTCTGATCGGGGGGGGCAGTTTGTTTCTAATTCTGGCGGGCCTTTTCACAAACTCCAGGTGAAGCTTGACTTTTCCCGGCTTACCACCCCAACGAATGGCCCGGTGGAGGATGAATCAAGTTCTGGGAGGTTACCTGCGCCATTTCGTGTCTGCACGGGAAAAGACTGGGGCCCAAATTATTCCTTGGGCGGAATTTTCGATAATTTTCCCTAGATCGATCCGCTGGGGGGGGGGGGGGGGGGGCCTCTCCCTTCTACGTTTGTAAGGCTTTTCATCCCACCCACCTCTCCCCCTAGCATCCTCATCCAGGCCCGCTGGGCCCTGGTCCGACATAGGGGCCAAATTTGGTCCCTGACCCGCCAAACCCCTCTCCCCTGCGTCTACCGCATGAAAAGGCGCAGGCAATAAAAAAGAAGCCCTCCTCCTGCACCCTCCCCGGGTGAAAAAAGGTGTGGCTGTCAGCCAAATTGTCCGCCTCAAAAACCCTCCTAAAAAACTGGGAAAAACCCCCTTTGGGAACCCTTTCGAGGTCCTTATGGTAAAACCCGGTGGCCCTAAAACTCCGGGTCCCCCCCACAATGCGTACCCGAACTCCTTCCATGTTCGCCCACTAAAACCCCCCTGGTCCAATCGCCCCCCTAAGAAGTCCATCCCCGTCTGTGGCTTTTTGCCGCTAAGTCTTTTGTTAAAGAAATCCTGGGTATGAGGAGGACTAGAGGGAAGCGATATTTTTTAGTCGACTGGAAGGGTTCAGGGCCCGGGAAAAAAATCGTGGGAGCCGGAGGGGGAACACCTGGACCCACATTATTCAGAAATTTCTCCACTCAAAAAGAATGGGGTACCCAAGGGGGGGGGGGGACGCACGGATGCCCCCGCGACCCTCTCCCGGGTCCAGCGCATCCGGCCCCGACCTGAGCAGCGCCCCACCCCACCCGGGTCCGGGGGCCGCTCATCCCCGCGCCCGGTCCCCATGACTTACCCCCGGCCTCGCTCCTGCCCCTCCGTCTCGGCCCTCGGGGTGCGCGGGGCCGCCCTTGGGACCCCCCGTCTGAGATTTTTAAAAGGGGCAGTGCCCCGGGAATTGGGCCATTTCCGGCACCTCCTATTTTAGCCCAGCCTCTTCCCATGGCCTTTGCCGGGTCTTTTTGCACATGCCTATTGGGAAAGCGTTTCCCGAAAGCCTGTCCGCCTACCGTGTACCGAACCCTTTTCTTACTTTACCGATCCCTTGCCGCCTGCCCACCTTCTGCCTCTCTACGTTCACGAACTCACCCCTGCCCTACCTTCTTGCCGTCCCCGACTACGAGCCTGACTTGCCATTCTGTACCTCGCCTACCCCCTTGGCCCCACCGCAGGCAAGCCCCGCCATGGTATGCCTGGGCCCCGCCGCGCAATCCTCCCCTTTGCGGCGGGCTCTGTGAATACCGGGACCCCAACTTAGATTATCCCCCGGGGGGGCTTACGCCATCGCCTGCGTGGTCAAGGTCCCCTCCAACCCTTACAGTTTTTACGTTAAGTAAAGAATTTGTTTTCCCTAGAAACAAATTTCTTGTACTCATCCCCCCCAAAAATTTTGTCCCCTGGGTTTTATGAAAAAAATACATGTGCTAGTAG
>JAODAL010065595.1:0-18164 GCA_025379985.1 Phyllomedusa bahiana
AGGAAAATGGTTTGGTTAAAGTTAAAAAAAAGTTTTTCCATAAAGTATACATGGAGATTTAAAAATGTGGCTCGTCAGAGGGCCAAAATGGCTCCGGCAGTAGGGGTTAAAAATTGTGAGGGAGAAATACCACTTGAAGCCAATTTCTGGTTAAAGGCCTTTGATTATAGCTGTAATTAGCCTGCCCCCAAAAAACCAGTGAGTTGCAAAAAATTTTTTTAATAAAGAAGCGAGAAAATGGAATATGTTTTTTTCATGAAACCGGTACAATTGGTGTCTTTTACAGTCTCTCACGCAAACCAGCAAAATGACTTTTGGGAAGGAGAATAAAAATTGGGGGTAGGAAATGATCTTTTAAAAAATTTTTTTTTTAAGAGGCCATTTTTTTTGGAAGGGGAAATGTAAAAGTAAAACAGAAATAATCCGGACCTGGCCCAAGGGGGGCCAACATTCAGGATCCACCCTGTTATCTTGATGAATGTAAAAACGTCCACTTTATTGGGGGAAGCGGATGCTTTTGTCTGTAATGTCCTCGGCTGTGCTAAAGGGTTTTCCGCTCGATATGCGCTGGGCTGGGGAGGACAACACCTCTTGGGTGGCGAGCAGCGGGCATTCATCCATTTTGGTACCAAAAAGCGATTGGGTCCGAACATATCCAAAAACATGGGTGTTGAGCACAGTAGTCAGCACCATGATCTTATGCCGGTTTGTGTGTTTTTATGTGTGCCTTGCTTACCCTGGTTGGTGAGGCGGTAAAAAAGGTTGCCCGAGGTCCCATTGGGGTTCTTCCCAAAAGCCCGTGCGCTATTGGCACTTCTGCTGTCCTTGCCCGCGTTGTTCCACTGTCATTTGAAGAATGTGAAGCGGCGAAAAATGTTCCCCTTGTTTAATCAGCATGGGGCTCCAATTTTTTTTTTTTTTTTTTTTTCCTGCATTTTCTCTTATTTGGGTGGGTGGGGGGAAGTGCTGGTTTGCTTTGTACGGGGGGTAAAAAGGGTGGCCACCAGTAACTATTGTTAGTTTTATGGCCCTTAAGCGAGGATCTGTTTGGGGGAAAAAGGAGTCCAAGCATCATGTGAGGATGGAGGGCCGATTTTTCCCCAAACCTTGGGGCGAGGGCACTAGCAAACTAAACTTCCTCATCTTCCCCCTCCCCTCAATCGTGCCCAACCTTTCCAAGGCAGGGGTTGGTAAAGTCGGTGTCCAGGATACATCATCCTCCCCTCCGTTTCCTCCCCCTCGCTTCAACACAGCCGACTTGCCCCCAGTGCTGTACCCCGAGAGCTGAGGGGCGCCTTGCACCAGCCCTGGACCTGAACCCCTGCCTATGAAGACCGTAAAGTTGTGAAACTGTGGGTCTTTGGGTTCGACGAGAAAAGGTCCTTTCCAAAATTTTGTCTGTCTCCCCCTCGTCACTGTGGGACTCTGTTTCAGAGTGTCCAACATGTTCCAGAACTAAAATCACCACAATGCTCATGTGACAATGGGGATTGTCCGCACTGACCATTTTGGTGGCTTCTTCAAAACTGACAAAGGATGGTGCAGAGCCTTTCACCTGCCCCCAATCTCGGTGGTCAACACCCCCAGGTCCGCACCCCCGCTTGTCAGGCCCTGTGTCACTTGTTGCGTAAGGCATTGGGCTGCTCCCAAAATTGTGGGCTGTGGGGGTGGAATTCCAGGTGTTCCCACGGTCAACAATGAGACGGTTTGCGGGGGGGGCCGAGCTGACGCTCCCAGCGGGATGAAGCGGGTGGGGCGGAAGTGTGAGCTTAGCCCTCGACCCTTTTCCTCAGAGGCGTCCAGCCCCGGGTGGGCTTAAAATTTTGGCGACGGGGTTTCATGAGGTGCGGAAAGGGGATGGCCCCAGCCTACCGATCTTAAGGGGGCCAGGAGATTTCGCCGTTATGCCACCACCTTGCCGGGGCAAAAAGGTTCTTGTCCCCCAGCCGGGCCCGGTCTCGTTCCCGGAGCCGTCCATGGGTAGAAGAACCCGGCTGCTAGATGGCCCTTTTGGGATGGGTCAAAGGGTGGAAGGAGAAGGGGTGGAGGGGAATCTGGGGTGGTTTCGGGGCGGTGGAGGCTGAAGGGTGCTGACCCTTTGTTGGCGTGAGGGGAATGGGTAGTGGGGAAGTTTTGGTCGGGGAGGGGGGGAGGCGGAGAAGGGGTGTGACAGGGGTTTGGAAGGGGGGGTCGATGGGCCCTTTTTTTTGGCTAAGTTTTCCCCTCCTTTCACTATGCTTGCTGAGTAATAGAATGTTGGTGGGGGTTAAACACCTAAGATTTTCCCCTCTCTGATGCTTTAGGAAAGGCGACTGGTGAATCGAGGTTGATCGAAAAAGGCCCAGGCTTGAGAGGTCGGGGCCCTTTTGACGGCGTAAGGAGGAGGGTTTTTCCCGCTGTCATGGCTGGCGGAAAAAATCTAGCGGACTTGTGCGCCCCCCTCCCCTTTTAAAGCGGGACCGTATGACACTCCCCTTTTCTTCCCCTGTCCATGTGAAAGCCACGTTGGATCCGCAATGTGTCATCTCATCTCTCAAACAGGTGATTCCCGCCCTGACATTTTCCCCTGGAGTGCGGGTAACTAAAACGGCATAAACTTGCCGACCATGGGAATTTTTCCCGATTGACGGTTCTTCTCCTCCTCTGATGGATCGGTTGGGCGTCAGGCAGATAAAATATCCTTTTTTGGCCCTCTTGTTTTTAAAATTTCCCTTTGACCCAACCGCTTTTTGTCATCAAGAGGTCTAAAAAAGGGATTTTCCCAGTTTACTTTTACATGGTTGACATTTGGGGGGGGCGTGGCTTGGGCTAAAGATGGTGGAGTGTGCTAAGAGGCCCCTGCCCCCGCGGCGTAAACACCCCCCAAAAACAAACCCCAGCGGTTACTGGACCATACCCTGCCCCGGAGGGAGGAGAACGTCCCGGGACTCACCTTGGCGATCTGGACCCTGCGTTTTTGCAGCTGATGGGGGTCCCTAAAGTTAAAATGCGGGCCTTGCCGGCCCACGCCCAAAGGGGAAAGTCAGTTCGTGCATTGGCCCCGCCGATCCCCGCGCTTCCCGGTACTAAACTGTGGAGGGTAGCAATAATCCCCCGGAGTTGGCCCCCCATCACACCCGCCAAAGGGTCTTCGGGCGGTGGTACAGTGGCCCCTCCCCATTGGCGGCCGGTGGCATTTTACAGCAGGTCTCCCTGCCTACCCATTTTAATTTTCGTGGTCCTAAATACCTAAAATTGCCCTCCCTCTGGGCGGCAGCTGCAAAATTTTTCCCTGATAAAAATTTCAGGGGCTACCCGATAGTTGACTGCCTCTTTGACAGGCTGTTAATTGCCCTTTCCCCTTATATTCACCCCGGCGAACTTCTTGCCTCACAGACTTAAAGGCACCCCACGCCAGAAGCTGTTTCAAAGTAAACCCTTGCTTATATATTTGCCCCAAATTCATTGAATTAAAAATTGGTTTTAACTAAACATTATTGTATTTGGCACAGCACTTGGGAATAATTACTGAGACCCCCATATGTGTTTTTAGTAATCATCAATATTCCTGTGTGATCTGCGGAAAAAAGTCCCCCTTTACGTCCCTTCCCTTATTTCTGGCCTATCCCTGACCCCCTCCTGGTTAAATAGGTGCCCATCATATCTCTCGTTCCATCTGTACATAAAAGCTAGATAAAGAAGAGAAGAGGGAAGAAAAAAGTCGCTTTCTTTGCGCTTCATTATCAGGGAGTCAAATATTTTTTTTAATTCGCCCTCTCTCATCAACTAATTCTAAAATGGGAGAACTTCCAAAAAAAAATCACCAAAAGAAACCGCCAAACCACTGAGTTCTTTCAACAACCCCCCAGTCTAAATTTATGGGGAGCGCTCATGTCTTCCCTTCTTCCCCTACTCCTCCTGCTGAATAAATTTTGGGATCTGAACCCCAAGATTTTGGGAAAGCTGATCACTGAAATACCCGTGTCAATTTTTTCTTCCTTTAGAAACACCTGAAAAAATGATTTCAATCTTTTTGGGACTGAATTCAAAGCGACTCCCAATAATTAGTTCTGAGAGAGCAATCGAGAAAAAAAGGCTGAGTTCGCCTCGTACATAACCCCCTCATAGATCACTCGGCGCTAAAAAATGAAGCCCAAAAACTTCGCCAAGTCCTTGCCTGGAGGCAGTCTGTAGATCTACTTGCGTAAGAGGCGTCCCAAACTTCCCTTTGATTTATGCTTCCCCTTTCCCTGAAATTTATGGCTTTTGTCTCCCAGAAGTACAACATTAAAAACAAAACAGTTGTTAGGTCCCAGACCCCCAAAAGCCAAAATTTTCGCCCTTGGGTGCCGTGAGATGTATCGCCATGATCCTTTTTTTCCCTACCCAAAGATAACCACTCGAGCCTTCTTTAAGGGGTATATTATCAGACGGTTTAAGAATTTTCCCATCTTTCCTGCCCCATAGGGGAAACTTTTTCGGCAAGGGAAATTTTGGCCCCGTTTCCCAAAGGTCCCTAGGGAGATAACATCCGTACCACGGGGGTTTTCCCTGCAAATTAATAAATTATAAAGTTGGTAATAGGTTGTCTTTTTACCTCCCCACTCTACCCCGGGGTCTCCTGTCGTGGGGTTGATCCAAACACCAACCAACAACCCCTGTGAAAAACCAGGGATAAGCAAATTTCATCTCTTTCTTGGTCTGAGAAACAGGCCAGACTTTCATGCCCCAGTTGTTTGATCTGCTGCTAAACTCCTCAAGTTTAATCCCGCGGGGGGGCTGTCCACGTGTCTCCCAGACACCGGACTTAAGGGGTGAAAACCCTTTTTTGGAAATTCATGCATGGGGGACTTTCCCCTCACATTTTTTCCCATCTTTAGGGGAAAATCCTGGTTCAAATTGGTTCCCCACTGTTTGGTTTTAAATTGTTGTTCGTTCTCCCAATTTGGGTTTTATGCCATGACACCTTTTGTTTTTTTAAAATGTATTACATGTAAACTGCATTTTCCTCCCTTTAGATGTTTCCTTATGCGGGCTGAACTGTTCAGCAAAAAGTCACCATGGGAATTAAGTTCTTCAATTTTAAAACCAAAGGCCTTAATTCTCCTTTAAGGGTCACCTTTTGGAGGGATGTAGTCGGTCCGGAGCTGATGTGATCTGTGTCCAAGAGACAATTTGAAACCGATTGATACCTTTCGATTTTAAAAATAAAAAGTTTCCGTATCCCTTCTTTTGCTTGGTAAGAAGAGGTGTGGCCTATTTGTCAAACATACATTGGCTTCCGTTATACACTTTGAAATTGATCCCAAAGGTGGTATTTATTCTGCAATGCCTTCGACTCGGCTATTTTTACAATAGTACTTTTACGTCCCAACGGGAACCAATTATCTTTTTCCAAAAAAAGTGACAAGGCCAAAAAATTTGTAAGGGTTTTTTCATTTTTTGTAGGGACTTTAAAGTGGTTGTTAATTAAAAGATATTTTGTTCCCGGGGAACTTTGGTAAAATCCAGTCTGAAGTCCTTCTTGTTAGAAAGGGTCTCCTGATCCCTGGAATATGACTACAAAGAATTGGACTACACGTATTTTCAGCGCTAAGCTTTCACACTTAGATTAGTTTTTTTTAATAGACAAAAAAGACCTAATAAAAAGGTTGACATTTGGGCTGCCTTCCCTTCAGTTGGAGGATGCCGACCAATATATGACGCGAATTTGTGGCCGTGCTGGGGGGCGGGAGGTAAGACTGCTGGATGCAGGTTGATTAAACCACTGAAGAAAAAGATTTGGGGACGCTTTTGTTACTGAGATTCACGTGCATGACTTGGGTTCCCCAAACCCACGATGCGCTGGTTTGCGTGTTGTCCCCGCCCAAAGGAGACCCTTTTCTTGTACCCCTACCTCCCTTTCCCCACACCCCCCTTTGTCGTTACCCCCTGTAGTTGCTCCAAGTCGAAAGATAAAAAATTTAAAAGGTATGAAAAGTTTTTCACGTCTCATATTAGAAATGTACTGCAAAGACGGGTCCAGACTTTTAAAACCCTCTAATTTTCCCAAAACTAACTAGGGTTAGAAAGAATTTTATCATCGAAAACCTGTGAAAAGCGGTTGGTGGGGACCGTAAGCCCAAAACAACAGTGTTTTTCCCTTTAGTCCAGGGGTTTAAATGCCCCGTAGGACAAAGGGAATTAAGTTTTCAAAAAATTATCATACAATGCGTATCTGCGCAAACGGATGAGAAAGGATGAAAAAATTTCGTTTTTTGCGCAATAAAAAACGTGAAAAGTTACTAGAAAATTTCTGTATCAAAAATTTTAAATACAAGGTGGGTCTTAAAAAAAAATGGGGGGCACCCAAAAATGCAATTTAAACTATTTTTAAAAAATTTTCGGATTTTGAAAATGTGGGTTTTTTTTCCCAATGAAAAACACCAAAAAGTTACTAGAAAATTTCTGTATCCAAATTTAAGTACAAGGTGCTCTTTGAAAAAATAGGCCGCCCACGTGAAAAGTATTTTAAAAGTTACCAGATTTTAAAAAAGGTGTTTTTTTCACCCTGAAAAACCCCAAAAGTTACTAGAAAATTTTGTATACAAAATTTTAAATTCAAGGTGGTCTTTTAAAAAATGGGGGGGCACAGTAATACGCATTTTAAAAGTTATATTTATAAAAAAGGGGGTTTTTGCCCAATGAAATAACCCAAAAGTTACTAGAAAATTTCGTATCCAAATTTAAGTACAAGGGGGGCTCTTTTAACAAAAATGGCCCCCATGTGCAATACAGTTTTTAAAAAATACCTATGAGAAATTGTGTTTTTTGCGCAATGACAAATGAGAACAGTTACTAGAAAAATTTCGTAAAAAATTGGGTTTTCAATGGCTATTTTAAAAATATGGGAGCACAAAATTAAAAGGGACAATTTACCCCGGGGAGGTGTGTGGCCAAAAGTGATAAAATAAATGCCATTTCAATGCAGGTTCAAAAACAGAGTTGGGCTGCAAATATGCACCCTCCTTTCCCCAAAAACTGCTGTCCGTCCCGGCGCCCGCCCCCCGCTCCCAAAAGGGTGGACAGCGTGATGTTCTTTAAAAAGGGTTTCTAACTAAATAAGAACTGAAATTCTCTAATTTCTTTATTTTAATGTTTACAGCTAAAAGATAGTTGTCTGTATGAATAAAAATAAGAACTGGTTTGAGTAGCTGTATGAGAGCAGCAGCAGACCTCTTGCTCTAATGGTTGCACTAAAGTGTGTGAAAGTAAACCTTTCTTGGCAAAATGAGGTCAGTGATTTTTCCAGCCAATGCAACCTACACATCCCGTATGACGTGCAACCCGCCACCTTGCTCTTGCTTAAAACTGATTTTTTGGCCCCAAAATTAAAGGAAGCGCCGAAAATGGCGGATTGTAAAAGATTTCTTTAAGATTTACACAATAATGTATTTTATAAGATAATCACGTTTAAAAAAAAAAATGCCGATTTAACTTTGTCGGGTTATAAACGCTCTCCCTATTAGACAGAAAAAAAATCCGGGGCATCAAAAGCACCTTTGGTTATTTAATTTAGTTGGAAAATTTATAAGAGATATTGCTTCTATAGATCTTTGGGTGTAGAAATCAAACTTCAAGAATACGTTTTTTTCCCTACAGTCTAGGGGCTGATAATGGAGAATTCCAAAAAATTTTGTGTAAACTGATTTAAAAAATTACGGTTCTTCATCCCGTAACACAAACAAAACACACAAAAAGAGAAATTTTATGTTGATCACAACAAAATCCAACTTTTTTGTTAAAAATGGTGATAAGAAGGGAACAATTGTGGTTTTAGATAGTGGTTTTATCTTTGAGATAGAGAAAAAACTGTTGGTAGTCCCCCTATAAACCTCTAACGTGATCCCCTTAATTTTTGGATAGAGGTTGAAAAATGAAAAGAGGAGGGTTTTTTGGTGTTTTGAAAATCTAAAAAAGAGAAAAACTGAAGGTTAATGTAAAAATTCGTGTAATGCTTACCGAAATGCACAAAGAGGTTTTTACCCCCCCTCCCCCCACTTAGACCCATAGGGGCAGTTGATTTTTGCCGCCCAATCGCCCTTTTTTGCACGCATCTGTGATAGAATGTGCCGAATCTGGAAAAATGTTCTCCCTGGGGCATAGATTTTGCTTTTTCTAGCTATTAAACAAAACTTCTGGGTAGGGAAACACTTTTAAAAAGGGCCCAAATGTTCAGAAAAAATGCGCCCGGATTTGCCGTGCTAAAACTATAAATGTGTAGCTTCGTCGGTTGTATTGCGAAACACCTCCAGCACACCCCCCGATCTCAGGCACATTACAAAGTGCCGCAGGCGCTTTGTAATGCACCTAATATTAGAGTGTGCCTGGTCAAAAATATAGCGAACAGAGCTGCACCAGTTTATGGGCTGAAAAGACACCAGACTTCTGGCACAGCCCCGAACATACATGTAGCCCATAAGATCTGGCACTGGATCTATTTTTGAACATCTTAGTGAATGGCTTGATGGGCATTTGCAACCTTTGGTCTTTTGGTCACCTAGTTATCTAAAGGACTCTAGGGAAGTCCTAAAAGTAATGGAAGAATACAATGGCAGTTGAATTATTTATGGCTTCATGTGATATAGTTTCTCCCTATGCCACTATTCCCCATGAGCAGGCATTAATGGTACTCACACAACAATTAATTAAATTTACTAAATATAGTCCTGTTCTTAAGAATATTTGGTGACAGTTCTAGAATTTCTATTGTGTCACAATTATTTTGTTTTTAACAATTAATTTTTTTGCAAATTCAGGGCTGTCCAATAGGGTCTTGCTTTTCTCCCTCTCTCGCGAATATATATGTCGCTTGGTGGGAGGAGAAGCATATATACAGTTGCCAATCCTTTTGTGTCTGACATCGTCTGGTATGATAGATACATAGATGATACCCTCCTAATTTGGAGGGGCTCTGTGTCTGCCGTAACGGAATTTGTAAGATACATTAACAATAGTGTTGAGCGATTTTTATCGACAAAGTTGAAATCGGCAAGGTTTTTATGGTGATCGAAATTTTCAGATCATGCGATAATTTAAGGTCAAATCTGTGCATCATCTATTAGATCGCGCCATTTTTTGGCGCTTCCTGTAATTTTGGCGGCCAGCAAATCAGATTACAGAATAGAGCAGGGTGAGATGTGTGTGCGACGTCATGACTGGGATGTTATGGTTGCGATTGGCTGGAAAATCACATGACCTCGTATTACATAAAACAGCGTTTCCTGTTCAGCCTTAGTGTCTCTCAGCGTTCATAGGATAGGACGTGCGCTCTGCCTGTGGCCAAACAGCTCAGCGAAATTAGTCTATTTCTGCACAGAGAAACCTCTACTATTAGCTGTGATCCTTCCAATTTAGTTTAGATTAGAGATTTGAAGATTTGATGGAGTTAGCTAGAGAATTTTCAAGCAGCATCTCACGCTGTAAAGTCACGGAGGGAGCGGGGGGGGGGGGGGGGCCCACGGGGGAACACAGACAAGCTCTATCAATAAAGAACACTGGATAAAGTTCCACAAGACTTAGTGTAGACATTGCACTGCAATATCTTTATTATTATAATTTTGCTATTGAAATATTTCATGGATATTGGGCAGCCTGAACTTATATTGGATACACATCATTTCTAGTAACTGCAGGTCTCTTTGTTAGGTGCAAAACTCCACTTTTTTATCAGTATACATTTTAGTATAGGTGTTTCATTTTAAATTTTACCATTCCACCTGTGTTGTATATCCACCTTGCAGTTAAATTACAATCCAGCAATCTTGTAGTCAGCACATGTTGTTTGTTGCCAAAAATACGTGTATCATACGAAAACATAACAGATACGTGTTTTTGACTTTTGCGCACCCAGCTTTGTTCATTGACGCAGCATCCACGTAAATCTTAAAACAGCAATTCTATAGTCACCACAGGTGAATTGAAAGGTGCAAAAAATACGTGTATTATACGAAAACATAACAGATACGTTTTTTTTGAATTTTGCGCACCCAGCTTTGTTCATTGACGCAGCATCCACGTAAATCTTAAAACAGCAATTCTTTAGTCACCACAGGTGAATTGAAAGGTGCAAAAAATACGTGTATTATTCGAAAACATAACAGATACGTGTTTTTTGACGTTTGCGCTCCCAGCTTTGTTCATTGACGCAGCATCCACGTAAATCTTAAACAGCAATTTCTAAGTCACCACAGGTGAATTGAAAGGTGCAAAAAATACGTGTATTATACGAAAAAATATAAGATACGTGTTTTTTGACTTTTGCGCACCAGCTTTGTTCATTGACGCAGCATCCACGTAAATCTTAAAACAGCAATTCTATAGTCCCCACAGGTGAATTGAAAGGTGCAAAAAAAAAATACCGTGTATTATACGAAAACATAACAGATACGTGTTTTTTGACTTTTGCGCACCCAGCTTTGTTCATTGACGCAGCTTCCACGTAAATCTTAAAACAGCAATTCTATAGTCACCACAGGTGAATTTAAAGGTGCAAAAAATACCGTTTATTATATGAAAACATAACAGATACGTGTTTTTTGACTTTTGCCCAGTCCAGATTTGTTGATAGACACCTTGCAGTTAAATTTGAATCCAGCAATTTTGTTTTGATTAGAGGGATTTGAGAATAGCTGTGATTTGCCGTCTTTTAATAAGAGACTTTCCAAAACTATTCCATACCTTCTCAAATTTTTATATTTCTGAACATGGAGCGAAATGCAGGTGGTAAGCGAGCAAAGAGGGGGTTAGCACATGGAGGTAGAGGTACGAGAGAAGGTGCTCCTTCCAGTGCTGGCGACAACACGCATGCCAGCGGATCGTCAGTTGCAGGACCATCAGGCCTGTCATCGCTGGGTCAGGGCCCTGTGAATCTAAGTAACGAACATCGTCGCCAATCTGTCCTTCAGTGGTTAATGCAACCTGCATCTAGCAGTCTTACCTCCTCGTCCTCCCAGTCACGGCCACAAATGTCATCATCAGCATCATCAGCATCCGTCCAACATGAAGCAGCCCAAATGTCAACTCGTGTACCCACCACTGTGGATAATCCATTGTCTGAAGACCTCTTTGATGACAAAATGCGGTTGGGGTCAGAAGGCATGTTAAAAGATCAAGAGGATGATTTAGTCTGTTCTGACGCCCAGTTACTGATGCCATCAGAGGAGGAGAAGGAAGCCGGTCAATCGGCAAAAATCCCGGGCGGTCAGCAACGCCTTGCAGTGCCCTTGCTTGTAGCCCGCAGCTTCTGGATGCAGAAAGTCAGGACGACCAAGTCACCTGTGTTGATGGTGATGATGATGACGACATTGCAGATCCATCCTGGTCTTTTCCACAGAATTTGCTTGCGAGCGCTTCATCAGTGGACGAGGAGGAAGGACGATGGGGTTAGTGTCAATACGGATCCCGCCAAAAAAGGGAGAGGGCGGTCGCAGACGTCCGCTGATATGATTCGCCAGCCACGGTCAGCGCAAACCCGCTCCTTGCTTATCGCCGTCAAAAAGGTCCAGGACCTTCAAGCCTGGGCCTTCTTTGAGCAAGCCTCTGATTCACCCAGCGATGTCATATGCCGCCTTTGCCGTAAACGCATAAGTAGAGGCAAGAACCTTAAGTGGTTAACCACTACCAACATGTCTAGTCACATGCAGCGAATGCATGAGTTGAAATGGAGGGAACACTTGGCCAAAAAGGCCAGACCGAAGCGGGCTCCAACCACTGTCACACCTCTGTCTCCGCCTCCTCTCCTCGCCACCACAAGCGTTCCTCAGTGCCCATGTCTTCAGAGTCATGATTAGGGATCAGCCTCCGCTTCAGCCCCCACGTCGCCGAAGTACCACCAGCACCACCTAGAGACCATCCTACCCCTTCTCCTCCCGCCAGTTTGACAACCTGCACGCCGTACAGCGGCCAGTCTAGCAGCCAGCCTTCTGTCTTCCAGGTTTGGGAGCAGAAGAAACACTTTAACCCAAACCATCCCAAAGCCAAAAGCCTGAATGTCGGCATTGCCAGGCTTTTGGCCTTGGACATGTTGCCTTTCCGTTGGTGGACACAGATGGGTTTCGCACGTCATGGCCCTCGCCTGCCCCCAATACCAGATGCGAGCAGGCATTTCTTTGCCCAGAAAAGCCGTCCCTGCCTGGCCAGCCACGTGTCATCTAAAATTTCAAGTGCGTTGTCTGCATCTGTGTCGGAAAAGTCACATCTCACCACCGACACATGGACTAGTAAGCACGGCCAAGGCCGCTATATCTCTGTTAAAGCTCACTGGGTTAGCTGGGTGGATGTCTCTGGTGGTGACGGTGGCTCTCAGGCTCGGCACGCGCTCTTCAAAACCGCAGGGATGGTGCAGGGTTCTTTCCCCCAAGGTCCTCTGGTGGCATCACATGCCCAGAGACACCAGGCCGTGTTGAAATTAATCTGCCTTGGAGACCGTCCACACACAGGTCAGGAGCTGTGGACGGCTCTCCGCAACGAGACCGAGCGCTGGCTGGGTGACAAGAACCTTGTGCCAGGCAAGGTGGTGTGCGATAACGGGCGAAATCTGCTGGCGCCCTTAAGATAGGCTGGAGCACATCCCTTGCCTGGCACATGTCATGAACCTTGTCGTCCAGAAATTTCTAAAGAGCTACCCGGGTCTGGACTGCCTGCTGAAGAAGGCTCAAGGTCTGAGTTCGCACTTCCGCCGTTCGCACCCTGCTTCGTCCCGCCTGGCTGCGTTGCAGCGTCAGCTCGGCCTCCCCGTCAACCGTCTCATTGTTGACGTGGCAACACGCTGGAATTCCACCCTCCACATGCTCCAGCGTATTGTGGGAGCAGCGCAATGCCATTACGCAGTACGAGTTACACATGGCCGGACAAGCAGCGGTGCGGACCTCGGGGTGTTGAGCCACCGAGAGTGGAGGCAGGTGAAAGAGCTCTGCACCATCCTTTCCAGTTTGAAGAAGCCACCAAAATGGTCAGTGCGGACGATGCCCTTGTCAGCATGACCATTGTGGTGATCTTAGTTCTGGAACGATCGTTGGACACTCTGAAACATCAGGTCCCGCCAGCGACGGAGGAGGAGACGGACACAGATGCAGACATGGAGCCTTTCTCTCCGTCAAATCCACAAGGCCCGACAGTTTCTCAATTTTATTGGTCTTCATTAGGCAGTGGTTCAGGGTCCAGAGCTAGTGCAAGGCGGCACCTCAGCTCTCAGGGTGCATCATCTGAGGCAAGTCAGGGCTGTGTTGAAGCTGTGCCGGAGGAAGCGGAGGAGGAGGAGGAGGAGGAGGTATTCCTAGACACCGACGTCCCTGCCTTGGAAAGAGGTTGGCGTGAATTTGAGGCAGATGAGGAAGATGAGTTTGCTAGTGCCCCTCAACCCAGAGGCTTGGGAACGCAAGGCTCCATCTCTCACATGAGTGCTTGGATGCTTCATTTCCTCCAACATGATCACTCGCATTAAGGCCATCAAAATGAACAACAGTTACTGGGTGGCACACCTCCTGGATCCCGGTACAAAAAAAAACTCGGCACTTTTCTTCCACCCACCCAAATAGAGAGTAAAATGCAGGAAATGGAGACCTTGCTGATTGATCAAACTGGAGACATCTGTTGCGTCTGCTTCACGTTCTTCAAATGTCACGGTGGGAACAAACGCCAGCGACGTGACAGCAGTAGAGCGCCAGTAGCCGTAGCGGCAGCAGCAGCAGCAGCAGGCTAGGTGGCAGTAGCCTAATGGGTGACCTCTGGCAATCTTTATTTACCACCTCACCAACGCATGCAATGCAGGCACAGATACAACACCCAGAGACCAGCTTAAGATCATGGTGCACGACTATCTGCGTCTCAACACCGATGTTTTTCTATGTGTTCCGGACCAATAGACCTGGGTATCCAAAATGGACGAATGGCCGAGCTGGCTCGCCACGCCATAGAGGTGTTGTCCTGCCCAGCAGCCAGCGTCATATCTGAGCGGACCTTCAGCACAGCCGGAGGAGTCATTACAGACAAACGCATCTGGCTTTCCACAGATAATGTGGATCGTTTGACTTTCATCAAGATGAATCAGGCATGGATCTCTGATGATGTTGTGGCCCAATTGCGAGGTCACCGATTAGTTGCTGGTCTACTCACATTCCTCTCCAAACAGAAATGGTCCTCTTGAAAAACTTATTTTTAAAATGATCATTTTCTTACTGCAATTTTTATTCTCAATTCCCAACAGTTCATTTTGCTGGTTTTGCTGTGAGGAGACTAAAGACACCAAGGTTTATGACAAAAACCATATTCCATTTACTCACTTCATGAATTTTTCACATTGTCAATGGTTTTGGGGTCATGTTGCCTCACAATTTTTAACAGTGGCTGAGAAGTCATATTTATAATTTTTTGGGGTCATGTTGCTGTGAGATACAGCAATAATCATGGTCCTTTGGAACAGAATGTGGCTTCTAAGTGGCATTTCTCCTTCACAATTTTTAACAGTGGCTGAGAAGTCATTTTTATAATTTTTTGGGTCATGCTGCTTTGAAATGCAGCAATACTACAGGTCCTATTCTAAAAATGTTGTTTCTAATAGACATTTGTTCTTCACAATTGTCAAAAGTGGCTCATGGGTCATGTTTTGAATTTTTGGGGGCATTTTGCTGTGACATGCAGCTATACTACAGGTCCTATTCTAAAAATGTTGTTTCTAACAGACATTTGTTCTTCACAATTGTCCAAAGTGGCTCAAGGGTCATGCTTTGAATTTTTGGAGGCATTTTGCTGTGACATGCAGCTATACTACAGGTACTATTCTAAAAAATGTTGTTTCTAACAGACATTTGTTCTTCACAATGGTCAAGAGTGGCTCAAGGGTGATGGTGCTGTCAGAAACAGGAATAGGTAGGACACTGTTAATGGACACATATTGCAAAATGACTTGTTTTTGCAAGATCTTTAACATAGCTATCAATCCCTTTATTGAGAAAACCCATTTAATACAATTAAAAAAGAGAAACAAAGACATGGTGGGATTCCATCCGATTTTAAAAATGTGTTTTCTAGAATTAAAGTACTAAAAAACTTGCATGTACAAAAGAGCTGTGAAAAAACTTCCTCTGTATTGTACAAGGGAGGGACAGGAAAACTTGACCTGATGTAGGTTATTCAGAGGACATGGAGTATGGAGCACGGACAGAGAACAAAGTACAGAGACCATTTCCTCCAGCACGTTGAGTAAAATGAGAAAAAGAATGCCAAGCAAAAGGGCACCTGGGTGTAACAGGAGCGTTAACCACCAGTATTTCCAGTGAAGCTCAATTGGTCCACACTCATACGAGGGGCATAGCGCTACCCAGGTATTGACTGTGTACTGAGGAAGGCTGGAGTTCTCACACTTCCGCTTCGCACTCTGCTTCAGCACAACAGTTTTCGTTGCTGCGTCATCAGGGCATTTTAACCTGCGTGTTAATAATGACGGACGCCAGCCTGGGCTCTACACGCACCACTGTAACTCCGGCCCTGGGTCATGCTGTGGACCAGGACAGGTATAGTCAATGTCCAGTGAAACTAAAATGGTGGTTGAAAGACTCCTTTTTCCGGCACTTTTTAAATGTGGGGGTCATGCAGGTTTGGGGCTCATGCTGTGGCCCAGGACAGGTATAGTCAATGTCCAGTTCAAGTAAAATGATGGTTCAAATCATACTGCCTTCTGGCACTTTTTAATTTGTGGGTGATGCAGGTTTAAGGGTCAGGCTGTGGTACAAGACAGGGATAGTGAATGGTGTGTTTTTTTTTTCTGCGGCTTTTATAACCTAATGTGTGTTGCCTAAGATGTAGCACATATCCATTTGACTGTTGTGGATGTTAATTCCAGCTTCTCCAGCCCTGTTTGGGTGTAAGAATGAAGGTGTTGTTGCTCTCCCATAGACTTTAATGGTCATCGCTCATAATCGACTGCTCACTATCGAAAAACCTTATCGATGGTGGCCGACTATCGACTATCGCCCGATGTCGATAGCCAACGTAATCGCTCAACACTAATTAACAATAATTCGATTAATTTATTTTTCACGTTTGACATACAGAATTTTCAAATTCCTTTTTTAGATTTACTATTGGTAGGAGATCCAGAGACAGGGAAATGTGAAACATTATCTTACAGAAAGTCTGTTTCTGGTAATTCCATTTTACATGGGCATAGTTGTCACCCTTTGCATGTTATACATAATTTGCTGATGGGTGAATATATCAGAGCGAAAAGTAATTGTAGTCGAAAGGTGGATTATGAAAATGAGAAAATTCAGATCACACAAAGATTACAAGACAGAGGATATAATAATGATGCAATATGTAGAGCCATAAATAAAGTTGACAATCGCAAAAGAGAGGATCTTTTATATGGGGTTAGAGCAATGTGCATCTAAAAATAACTCCTCTAAGTTTAATATTTACTTTTCCACACAATATAGTATACAATATCATCTCATTATCAATATACTTCGTAAATATTTACCTATATTAATAGTTGAACCTAATGTTGTGTGTATTATATCTTAGCAACTTGTTATATTGCCTAATACCTGCAGTAACCTGTTATATTATCTACCACATCCTACTCAGGGTTAATATATGAATGTTAGTTTAGATTTAATGGTGACACTATTTAAGGGAAGTTTTATTTAAAAGTGGACTTATTTGACTATGCTTGCTCTATATCTTAGTAACCTGCCGTAGCTCTTATCATATTGTATTTGTGACATCTTTTTATATCGTTCATCATATCCTAGTAAGGGTTAATAAACAGATGCTAATTTGGATCTAATCATGATGCTGTTTAAGGGAGTATTCTAAACACATCTTCATGGTCATGACTAAAAGCCCTTTTGAGTGATGTGTTTGTTAGTCTTATGTATTTTGATTTTTTAATCATGTTTTACTAAATATGAAAAAGTAAAGTGCGTTTTTACGTAATATAAAAGATTTTTTTGAATGCTGGAGGATTTTCCATGTTCTGGAACAAGTGATAAAAATTTGACACGTGAATAGTATACAAGATGTCTCAAACTTCACCCCCCTTGGGTATGTTAACTCTCCATTAGCAAGCTAAAAACATTATAGAGAGGGAGTCTTGTACTTCTGACAAGAATAGGGGAAAACAGATTTGAATTCATAATGCAAAGATTTCTAACTACAGCACAATATATGAGGATATAGAAAGTAAAATTCCAGAGGGAGTGATCTTAAAATTAACTGCCAAAAGACTTATACGCCATGGTCGCTCCACTGAAATTTAAATATGCTAGGATTCTATACCACCTACTGAATGTAGCTTTCCTCATGGGAATAAAGTGAAAACTATTTTTCATTTGCAGGGAGCTGTTTTGAGTTTCTTGCTCTTCATCAGTGCAGAGTAGATTACTGACTGACTGGATGAGAGATTAAAGGGGTTTTGTGAGAAACCAAAAAATGTAAGAATATATAATGGTGGAATACTAAAGATGAGCAGTAAATTTATGTTACAATACAGTGTGTGAACTACTTACAGACACTGTTATATCATATATTATCGCCATGTTGGATCTTTCTCCTTCCTCCCATACTACATCCACACCACATTTAAACATTGAGATATATATATATATATATATATATATATATATATACACACACTTTTATTTGAAACAGTCTCCTTTCTACACTGCAGAGCCATCCCTTGTCTCTCAGGCTGACAATAGCACACATGCTCAGTTATGTTAGTCGGCATAACCAGGAAGTAACTCAGAGTCTGTCCTACTGCAGTACCCTGCATTTCCGGACAGGTTTCAGTGCAGCACGGAGCCCGACTGCCATTTTCTTCTTCTGCTATAATGATTATCCCCTAGACAAAACGAGCAGACTTTCCTAGTTAAAGGGGTTGTCTCACCATGCTGTTTCAGAGCCAAAAGCAGTTTCAGATTCATGCTTGCTGTCTTGTCCTGGTTAGGCTGTGGCTGCTTCTATAGTAGTGATTAGCATATCAGCACATCATTCACAGCTCTTCTAAAAGCACTGGCATGAAAGCAGGAGATGTTATCTATACGTGCAGCGAGCTACAGAGCTCAAAGTAAAAATAATAATAATAATAATCTTTATTTATATAGCGCCAAAATATTTGCAGCCTTTAAAATTTGAGGGTGTAC